>JABFPY010000161.1:0-10883 GCA_022817165.1 Phoenoteleia sp. ZL-2020 | reverse complement strand
TATTCATTAAACTATTTAATCAAATAAATTCCTATTCCTCTAAATACTTGATATATTTAGGCCGTTTTCTACTTTTATTTGAAAATCACAAGCTTCACAATAACCTCACAGTGTGAGGGAGTAACTCCCCTACAAAAAATATTTGATAGAAAAGAATAAAGAAGAATAAAAAAAAACGAATTCTTTTCAATTCCTTATAATGCAGATTTTGTATCCTAGGTTGGATATAAACAGGAATTCACTTTCAAAAATTGAATTCTTATGGGATAGGAATTGAATATTTTCACCTTGAATCTCTCTTTCTAATAAAATATTATTAATATATAATTATATAAAATAAAAGATTAATTGTTAAATATACAGCGACATTAGAGAGAGAGAAATAAAGATATTAAAAAAGAATATATAATACAAAATTATTATTTCAGGATTGGATATGAAGGGTTGAAGTGTAAACTTAATTTAATTGAATTAACGTTATTATTATGTTTAAAGCATTGAAATTTATTGGCAACATTAAACATATTTTTTTTATAAATGGATTATTAAAATTATCAGATTTGAAATTGTTATAAAAATGATTAAGAGTTTGACAAGCTCTTATTACAATGTAATAACTACCCTGGGTCAACAAAAATCTTTGCCTTTACAGTGTATAAATAACACATATATAACTAAAAATAAATAATAAAAGAACATTATTAATGTTATTTAAGCAATATTGTATATAACTCCTGATGACTAGTTATTAATCAGTAAGTCCTTTCTTCACAATCGGTATTTTCAATGTAAAGAATTTGAAGTCTTTCAAGCTGATCTTCATTACTAAGCGTCTCAACATCGCCTGTAGGTAGGGTTATTTCCTCATCAATCTCTTCATTTTCGTCCATATCATCATCTTGAACATAATTCTGTACTGCAATATCTATATTTTCAGATTCGACTTCTTCTGTATTCTCAGTTTCAACTTCTTCTTTTTCTGATTCCATAGGATTGAGTTCCTCCTTATTTACAATAAGATTCGGTCCTATTACAAAAATAAATATGAATTTAATTGTGCATATATTTAAATCAATGTAATAAAAATTCATTGAAATAACGAAAAAATGTCAAGTACTAATGAATGATATTATCATTTACGAAAACGTAAGTATAATCAAGAAAAATATATGCGAGTCTTAAAATATAAGAAAATGCACACACTCTTGATTCAATTAATACTAATTCTGAAAACGAATTTAGCAGTGAATAAAAAATATAAAAATTAATAAGATTAATTATCAAATTGTATATAATTTTATATAATACATTTTTAAAAATCTGTACTTTCTCTTTTTAGTATTTCGTATTTTCGTGTGTGCATGTGATAAAAATGACTTTGCTCTTATTCATACTTTCTTTCCTAATACGAGAAATTTTCTTCGAGATGAATGTTCTTGTATTGTCTGCAATTTCATCGGCTTCTGCTTCTGACATTCCCTTATCAGCTTGAAGCCAGTGCTTAAAAATATCTAAAATCATATTATATATTAAAATGCAACAAAAATATTCTCTCATAAATATACAAATACACTTCAAATATCCTTACCTTTGATTGCAAGTATCTTAACAGGATCAAGAACGTTTCTTGTACAATTATATTCTTTTTTTCTGTTACTACCTCGTCCGGTAATGCTACTGTTAGCTAAAACATCCTCACCAAAAAGTGCTGTAGCCATTCCAGTTACAAACATCCCTAAACGCTTTGCTTGACATTTCACAAATGCATATGTATCAAGAGAAATCCAAATATCCTGGCCAAGATGGATTATATTCCGTGTCTACAATATTGATATACAAGTACACTATTATAATATACAAATAATGGTTCAAATTTTGTTCTTTCTATCTTTGTTTGTTTAAATTTTATATTTATATTTCACTAAATTTACATTATCACATTGAATGTAGACATTATACTTTGTATATCGAATTAATAGTGACATTTATTGAAATTAATTAAGCAATATTTTAAAGATTATTTTATAATTCTATAGTTTTAAATTAATTATAAAAAATTTGATTTTTTTATTTGTATTCAAGTTCAAAATATAAAATCATATATTAATAACCTTATCCTCCTCATTGCGAACAATCAGTCCAATAGCACAGGGACCTTCTGGCAAACTGCGTTGGGTACTTTTACTCAAACCTGTTACAAGTAATAAGAGAACATTTTCAATTTGGTATCAATATTCAAAATTCAAAGAATACCAATTAATATTAGTTTATAAAAAATTGAAGACATGCATTATATAATATATACATGTGAGTATACTCCAAGAGAACACAAAGTCAATAGATCTGTGGAAAGTTGATTTTACATTTGCATTTACATTTCCTAAATTGACGTTAAATGAACGTTCACTAAACGTCCGCAAAGATTTATGTTCTCTGAGGGTAGTTACATCGATTAAGGAAACAACGTACATATTTTTTTTTGACTTTCTATATACAGTAATCGTAAATCTTGTAATTCACGCTGAAGCTGTATTATTTTCGAATGTAAATTGACCTCTTCTTTTCTTGCAACTTCATATTTATCAGTCCACATTTTTACGTCAGCGATCAATTTCTTGCATTCTTTAGTAAGCTCCCGTTTGTCTTCATTCAATTTCCGTAATGCAGTGATGAATTGTACATCTATACACTGCATAAAGTTACTCATCATTATAATTTATGTTGACATTAGACTATCAACATATAATTTTAAATAATATTTAAAGTGTAATGTCAACTAGTAGTATTTAAATACTACTGAATTAAAATAATACAATTTAATATTTTGATCTACGTTTCTTATACCTCAGATATTTCTTCTGTGCTAATACTTCCATGTTCTTCAGACTTACAGATTACATCAGTTTTATACTAGAAGTCAAAATAGAAATATATAATAATGAGAATAGATATTAAATTGAAATAATTTGTACGCAAATAGAGAAATAAGGAGGTAAATTATAATTTATCCGAATTGCAATGTAAGAGCTGCAATCCAAATTTTTTTAAAAATAATATAGATATTTATAAAACTGTGCTTGTAAATTACTATACTCTCAATATCATCAGCTGCCATAGTGTCAGGACTTCTATTTTCCTTATGGGGAACGTCATTTTGGCTTTGCCATAATAATTTTTTAGTTTCTTCGCTGTAAGATTTCCTTCCCGAAGACTATAAATAAACAGTAAATAATAAATATTATTTAATTAATATTTTAAATCATGATATTTATAGTAATATTTGTAAATCACCGTATTCTCAATCTGCTTAGTTTTTAAACTATTAAGATTGCAATTTTTGTTATGAGACACTTTTCCCTGATTTTGCAATGGAGATCGTTTTGGCTTAGTATTTTGTGTACTTATGAAACACTAGAAAAATAAGGATTAATAATTAAAAATCATTGTATTAAAAATTACTTAATAATATTTATTGATAACTGATTATAAGTTACTATAACTTGATATGGCTTTTGGTTTTGATTTATAAAGTTAGATTTCTGCAGTTTCACTGATGTTAGCAAATTATTAAAATAAATTAATTAGACTTGTCCATTAAGATTCGAAATTATCGACATGAGTTCCGATAATGAAATGAATATTTTTTAGCAGACATCATAATAGACAGGTAAAGTAATTTAATTATTTTTAAAATATTTTGTATTAAAAATATTTTAGAAATGTACCAAAAATATATTATATGCCGGACATAGATATATTTCGCAAAATATTTAAAAATATTTTTGAAATATTTCGTGTTATTAGGGCTACGAGAAACAAATGAATATGTTCGAATTATGAATTATTCAAACTATTCAAAAGTTCATTGTTATTTTTCTTATATATATTGATATAATTTATATTATATTTATATGGTTTGTTATATAATAAATTATTAAAATTAACATTAATATGTTTTACGATATTCAGAAACTTTACCATTTCAAGACGGTATAAAAAATAAAATTATAAAAATAATAAATCCATCAAATTTTATTGAACTGTTATAGACAAGTCTAATAATGATGTTTATCCAATTCAAGTCAGCAATGGGGGGATTCATAATAAGTTATTAATTTTTGTATATTATATACATTTTTTTAAAACTTTGACAATTCTGGACATTTAAATTACTTAGAATCAAGTACATTATATAAACAAAATTTGTTAGTAAAAGTAAAATCTCTTGTATGAGTATTTTTTATTCTAATTAAATTTTATTAACTTGCGAGATGTTATTGGCAAATTGTCATATATATATATCAATCACCATGTTCTGAATCTTTTTAGTTTGATTGTAAAGTTTGCAGTTTCTGTGATTGGGATCTTTTTCCTGGCTGTGCACTAACGAAGATTTTTCAGGCTACGTTTACATAAAAATTATATGAATTATTAACTAATATATAATAACTTAAAACACATTTAACAATTATATATTCAATTTAAAACAGCAATTTTATTATTTACCCCATTAATTTGTTTTTTTAATAGATTTTCTTCTTCCGAAACATTTTCTGCTACAGCAATGGATTGTTTAATCGTATTACTATTTACTGCTACATTTATTGTGCTTGTACAAGAAACTCCTTCAACTGTCTTCAACTTTTTGACCCTTGCATTTGTAGCAGAAGCCAAACGCTTCATAATTTTGCCACTCATGGCGTCAGCATCTTTCTGTAATGAAACCTATAATTGATTATAAATATTATTATATATTATTATACTTTCAGAATTTTGCTGACAGGAAAAAATTTGCAACACTTGCATCAAGCCATTATTTAAATTTTCAATGTTATAAAACCTGCTTACTTTGGTGCAGGTGTTGGATTTTTTGGTGATAGTATATTTTTCAAGACACAACGTTGTATATACTGAAAACATGATAATAATAGATTAAAGATCACTCACAAGTGCTTTTTTAGATTTTTCTTCGTCTGATGTCACATAATTGTCAGTTGAGTACAACAAATGTTGTGGTACTATTTTTAATCTTTTTGCTTGTTTTTGTACTTCCAAATCAGCAATTGAATCTACAGAAAAAAATAATGTATATTTTTAAGTTTTATTAAACAGTTAAATTGATATAAAATTATTATTTATTATTAAATTATATATATTATGTTCGCAAAAGTTTCAGAAAAAAATTGTAAATGAATTTTTAAGAAGAAAATAATTTGTGTAATAATTGACAAAAATATCTTTCATAATTGTAAATATAATTGAAAATTCATGTTAATCACATAATTGCTTTAACCTAGTGTAATATATTTATTTAAATTAACTTTACCTGCCGATAACAGAATTGTACACGACTGAACTTGATTATTGTTTTTCCACTTGTATTTTTGACGAGCGTCAAATTTAACTAAATTTTGTATGTTCAATTCACTTGCCAGGACAGATTTTGTTTCTCCAGTTGCACAAATTTTAATATATGCGAATTTAGACATGTTTCTTTGAAAAGAAGAAAAACTTTTGCATTCACGTTTTCGGATATACTTTGAAGGTCAACAAAACAAAATGTATTTGTATATATGCGCCATGTGATCTGAAATATTTTCTTAGCGTTTGTTCCAAGTATTCGTTATCTTCATTTACTTACCGTTAGACAAGGATGAAAAATAAAAATAAACACACAATTAAATACTATATCTACAAGTTGCCGCGTTTTTAAATTCGACAGTTTTAGGAGGTCTGCGCAGATGAAAAAAGACGAAATAGTATAAAAATATAAAAGTTAAAAAAAGATGGAATCTAAAATTGCGCAGACATGCTCAATTGAAAAAACGCAGTGCATACATTTCTAAATTGTTTACACTAAATACACGTATGCATAATTCGATTTTTAATGAATACTTAAAAAATACCTCATTTGTAAAGCAATTTGTTGCCCTTTGTATTATCAGTTGCTGCTAAATGAAGAGAGCAATTTTTAATGTGTAGTTTTTACTTAAAAAATAATATTAATAGGTTTTAAATGTTTTAATATTATATCACAAACTAACCTCAAATTTCGAAGGTAAGTCTGATTTTAAACATTTATTTTATTTTAACTGAAAATCTAAATTTAAAAATTGGTGACTAGCTTGATAGAAAAAAAACATTTTTTTATGTGATTTGTATGTAAACAATTCATACATACTTTATATTATTAACCGTTTTTTAGGAAAAAAGGTTTCAAATATTTATAAATGTAAATTTATTTTAAAAATCAATATAATTCAATATTTGTTCATAATACATATACAAATGTTTTTAAAAAATAAAAAAATAAGAATTACGAGAATTTACCTTTATGTAAATTTTATATAAATAGTTTACAAAAATTAACATATACATTTTTTGACTCTTGGTATTTCAGAAAGTTAGACAAAAAAATTTGATAAATAATGTATACGATTTCAGCTTGAAAATGAGTATTAGAGAGAAAAAAAGATACAAAGCAATGTTGTATCAACCATACAACAAACGATCAGTTTGCACAAAAACTCACTTGTTTTGGAAACGAAAAATGGATGCAGAAATTAAAAAAATATTAGATGCTCAGGTAAATAAAAATACTAAATATACATTTATATTTTATAGATATAAAGATATATGAATTTAAATATAATTTTTATTTGAAAAGAGAAAAAACGTAATACAATTAATACAAGTAAATAAAAAATCTGGATAAACAATTCACTTTTAGCAAAATATTAAAATATGTTTTATATTAAGTATAAGCTAGTATGTATAGGTAAAACATATGTATTGAATATTTTGTTTTTCATTTTCAGGATGAAATGTCTAGTACGTATAACAGCTATGAAACTCATTCTCCAGTAGTTGAATGCATTGAATTATCAGACAATTCAATATTATCTGGTATGACATCTAATCCATCCGAAGTAAAAGATCGTCCTTTCCTTTTTTCATTCCCGAACTGCTCCGAAAAGTTTCAACAGCAATCAGAACAGCAAGGAATAAGAAAGCAGCCCAGCCCGTGCGAAGATATTTGTACTATTCAGGAGTACAACAAAAATCCTTCATTGAGTAAACCAGAAATGAAAGAACATTCAAATACAACAATATCGATGCTTTTAAAGCCTACGTCCAAATACGGAAAATTATTAAAAAAGGAAGAGGTTCCTGCGTTAAAAGAATGTAATATCGGGAATGAGAACATTGTGACAAATGGACAGAAAGTTTCTTCCTTCATTGATGATACGACTAACAATTTTTTTTCTAATACAATTATGTTTTCTGATTCAGGCTTAACTATTGCGGAAGTAATGTGTTGTATTGAAGGGTTAGCACTAAAGTTAGGATTGTCTAAAGATGATAAAGCAGACTTAGTCAATTTTATAACTTTATGCGCAGGTCCCAATTTTGCGAATTTGAATTTATCCGATTATCATTTTTCAAAAGTATTTGACCCACCTGCTGATAAAATAAAATATCATTTTTATTGTAACAAATGCTACAGAAAAATATTTACATGTTCAAGTGTTCAATTTAAACCCAGAACATTGATGTGTGATGATTGTTGTAAAGAGTATACATTGAACACTTCGAGTCCAAATTATTTTATATCTATAGATTTAAAATATCAGATAGATTTACTTATTCGAGTTGATGAAGTGAAAATTAGCATTGAAAATTTCATTTTGGAAATGAAAAATAAAAATCAATGCATTTCTGATTTACATGATGGTGAAATTTATCAAAATATTATTAACAAAAATAAAAATATACTAACATTAAATTTCAATATGGATGGGGCGCCTATTAATAAATCTGGTTCTAGAAGTTTTTGGCCTTTACAAGCTACTTTAAATGAACTATCACCGTCTTTGCGATACAAATTTCCATTGTTAGTATGTTTTATGGCTGTTAGATCAGAGCCCAAACCAGGATTAATTAATTTATTTACAAAAACATTTCTTGATGAATTATCTGAAGTAAATAAGAAAGGCATTGAACTTTGTATTTTAAATAAAAAAGTAGCATTTAAAATTGAATTACTATTTGCTTGTGTGGATTCTGTTGCGAGACCAATTATTCAGAACCGTATACAATATAATGGCTTCTACGGATGTTCGTACTGTTACGATTATGGAAAGTATTATGCAGGATCTATGCGATATCCGTTTGAAGAAGAATCTGTACTGAGAACTCGTGAATCACATGAACAAGATGTTGCTATTGCAGAACAGAGTAACAACGGTAATTTCTTGCAATCGAGAGGTGTAAAAGGAAAATCCATCTTGTGTGATGTACATTCATTTGACATCGTTTGGTCTTTTCCCATTGATTTTATGCACACTGTGTTACTAGGCGTAACAAAACAAATTTTAAAATTTTGGCAAAAGAATTTTTTCACAGCATCTGATTTGCGTATAATTAACGAACGAATACTAAATCTTCAACCAGTTCGTGAAGTCCACAGAATGCCGCAAGCGTTATCAGAAAAAGCAAAGTGGAAGGCAACACAGTGGAAGTCCTGGTTGTTACATTATAGTATACTGTTGTGTCAAGATTTATTACCGGATCGTATTTTGGGACATTATGCTTTATTGGTACCATGTATTTATTTGTTAAGTCAGGAATGCATAACTGAAACAGAGTTGTCACGGTGCGAAGAGAACTTAATCCAATTTGTAGGATTATTTGAGGTATTTTATGGATTAGAATCAATGACATATAATGTTACTTCGTTATTGCACTTAGTAGAATCCGTTAGAAAAACAGGTCCATTATGGTCTTCCTCAACCTTTGTGTTTGAAAACTATATTCATTACTATAAGGAATTCATTAATGGACCTAAAGGTGTTGAATCACAAGTAGCTACAAAGCATTTGAAATTACTTTCTTTTAAATTTGATATAAGTATTTTTCATTTGAGTTCGTTACCTTTACAATTTTGTAATGATCTTTTTTCTGTTACGAGATTCTGTCAACATAGTGAACAAAATTGCGGTGCAAGGTTCTTTGGAAAGAAATATGGAATAATAGGAAAACAAATGTCTTATCACAGAATGTTTTACAAAGGTCACATTTACTCGACATTTGAATACAGTACCAATAAACGTCGAAATGATAGCATTGTGAAATTAAATTCAAAACAATTTGCAAAAATTGAACATATCAATAACAATTATGAAATAGGAGTTACTATTGATATTAGTATTTTTGAAGTGAAAAATCTAACTATTGATGAAGTTATTATGCCAAACATTTGGCAAGTTGTAAGTGTGTCCAAAGACTCATCTATCCCTCTTGAATGTATTATTGAAAAGGCAATGTTGATATCGGTAAATGATAATAATTATATTACAACATTTTCTAACTTCATTGAAGTACAGTAGATTACTATAATTTCTAATTTATTTGTAAATAATTGTATATAACTGTATAAAGTTATAAGATAATGCGTGAATATCTGAGTTTACGTTAAATTGCGAGTAAAATAATTAAAAATGTATATATACGCATAACCTATATAACCGATTAAACACATTAATGTGTTTAAATTTTGTGTACTGCGCTTATATTGAATTATAAAATTATGCAACTATATTCATATGTATATACTCATACATATATTCATATGTATATACATATCTTTAATGATAGAGTAGGTATGAATTGATGTAAAAATAAAGTTTTGCTTTACCAACAATTTGAGACGTAATTTTAATTAAACTTCGCCTACCTACAAATTAATTGTACATTTGAGTACTTTACTCAAGATATTTGGATAAGTTTCATTTCATTATTAAAAGAAAACAGAACTGTATATAACATTGTTTTTTAATTCTTTTTTAAAACAGGTATTACACTATAATTTATAATTTTTACGGATTACATAAAAATATTATAAATATAATAAATTTAGAAATATTATTTTCATTTTGTATTCTATTAGCTAACGAATTTATTATCGGAAATAAATTTAAAATTATATAATGTATATAAAAAGTAAAAATATAAAATATATATTTTAAATATAATTTATCAATTCATTTTTAACATACACTAATAATACAAATCATATTTAGATTAGCACAGTCAAAATAAAATGCAACATTCGAATTTACGTTTTTCAATTCATCTCCGTTGCATTAGAGAATAGAAATAGTTTTTCAGAATTAATTTTTGTTGCATTCAATTCTCTTCATAAGATTAAAAACTACCAATTTTCTATATGGAATTCAAAATATTAATATGCATTAACTAAATTCTTAAGGAATTGAGAAATAGAATAATCAATATAATTTTATGCTATTTTATTTCATTACAAGAATTGGAAATATTGTATGGCTTCTAAGGAATAGAAAGTGTTGTCTCACAAAATGATCATGTGACCATCGGAATACAAAATTAGATCAAAGAATTGAAATTGAAAGTTTGAATTCTGAATCTTTCCAAGCTGGAATTCAATCCAATATTTTCAATATTTTTCAATTCTTATCTATTTCGAATATTTTGCAGGGTAGTTACTTATATTTTTAAGTTCACAGTTGAAATATTTTAAGAATTTCTCATAATTAATTAAATATCATTTTTCAGATATGATGAGTGTATGTATGATGAATAAAATGTATTTTTTATTTTTACACATTGTGATTAATTTGTTTAATTATTATATTGTAACAATTACAACATCAGAGAAATAAAAAGATTATGAAAATAATAAATAATTGAATATATTTTTCTTGTATCATATACAGGGTGAGTATTTTATCTTGAAACAATGGAATATCTCGAGAACTATGCATCAAATCAAAAACAGGTTAGAATAAAATTTTTTATTCTCGGAGGGGCTCTTTCAATGGTGCTTAACTCGACCACCCCAATCC
>JABFPY010000160.1:0-10896 GCA_022817165.1 Phoenoteleia sp. ZL-2020 | reverse complement strand
GTCACTGGGAGGGTATTATAAAAGTGTAGGGCTAAATAACTCAAGGAAGATTCAAATTTATGTGTACGATGTCTTGGCATAGATAATAGTGTCAAGTTCCGAAGATCTAACGAACTTCCAGTATGTTGATCAACGCGCAAACATAGTTTCTCTCGGAGATAAATTGAATTACCATATATCAAAACAGAATGTACCAGTATACATAAATGACAAATTTAACGCCGTTTCATTGACAACCAATCCAGTTGTTTCATTACATTTGAAATATGATCATATTTTTTAAGACAATAACAAAAATGCAAACATGAATTCTGAATCTTCTGTACTCGATCGGATAGTCGCTTAGAAAGACATGGGCCATAAACTATGTCCCCATAATCAAGTAAAGAAAGTATTAAGGTTGATACTAATTGTAATTTCAAGGGTCGAGGTAACACATCACGAAAAGGGTATAATTTCCTCAATCGTAGATAGGAGGCCTGACATTTATTCGCGACGTGTGACGTAAATGACCAATCCGAATCTAAGAATAATCCCAGAGATTTGCATGATTTAACAATATTAACCGTAGTATCATTCAATTTAAGTGAACAATTTGGTTCAGCAGGTACACGGTTAGTAGGATCTATGATATTCATTATTGTTTTCTCAGAATTCAGCACCAGTGAATTTACTGAAGACCAAGCATATATAACATCCAAATCACGTTAAAGTCTGCCAAAGGCATCTACAATCTGGCTTGGAACAAATGACATGATGAGTTGTGTATCATCAGCATACATAATAGTTTCTGCATTTAAGTCAGAAACTGGAAAATCAGCGACATATAGAGTAAAAATAAGAGGTCCAAGGACGGAGCCCTGAGGAACACCACGATTTACAATACGTCCAGTCGAGAAGTTCATCGTGCCATCAGGCAAAACTAATTTAGTTTGATAAAATCGTTGACATAAATAATTTCCAAACCAGATTACAGATCCCTCAGAGAAATTCAAAATTCTAAGTTTACGCAAAAATATATCATGATTAATTGTATCAAACGCTTTAGAAAAATCAAGCAGAACCACTGCAGAAGCTTTTTTATCATCAAAAGCTGTCAAAACTTTATCCGACAAATCGGCTAATGCGGTTGTAGTGCTATGTCTTTTACGAAAACCAGATTGAAAGCTGGGTAACAGATTTTTAGCTTCCAAATAAGGTCTAATTTGATTATCGCAAATTCTTTCTATAACCTTAGAGAGAAATGGTAGTATGCTAATTGGTCTCAAGTCCGAAAGTCCAACTGGATTGCTACATTTGGGAATTGGCGATATACAGCTTCGTTTCCAGATAAAAGGGAAAGTGTTTGTTTCGAAAGAATAATTAATGATATGTGTCAGATGTTCAAAACAGAAGGGCAAACACATGAGAACCATTTTACCCGAAATGCCGTCAGATGCGGGGCCGGACAGTTTGATTTTCTTCATAACGTTCAGCAATGTATATCCATCAATCCTTTCGAACTTGAATGTAGTTTCAGATTCCGGATAATCAACAACTTCCTCATCGCATTCTACAGTAATTCGGAATATTATCAATAAAGTAATCGTTAATCAATTCCGCATCAAGGAATGGAGAATATCAGGCAAAGTTGGTTTCGAATTTCCCATACCAGCATATTCTAGTCCTTTCCATTTATCCTTGGGATTCACATCCACAAGTGATCCAAAATACCTCTTCTTCCCTTCAATAATCGATGATTGGACCATGTTACGCAAAATTCGAAGCTTGCAACGATTGGCGACAGTATCATTACGGTGTACTCTGGATAGAGCAATATTACGTTTACGAATGTAGCGTTTAACAGTTGGTGTAAGCCATGGAGGTGTTGGTCTCTTCAATTTAACAACCATTACAGGCGCAAGTAAATCAAAGATACGAAGTACAGTTTCGTTAAAGGAATTCAACTTATCATCTAAAGTTGTACACTTGTAAATATCATCCCAGTTTGATTGTTCAGCCATGATCGCGAACAAATCACTATCTATATGTACTAGGTCTCTTTTCAATAGCGTGCGCGAAAAAAATCTAGGTTTAGGTAAATCGATATCACAAACGACCAGCGAGTGATCGAAACAGGGTGAGGATTCAATTACACCAGAATCTACGATGAGAAGAGATCTTGATAACATAATCAGGTCTATCGTAGAGGAAGATGTATGTGTTATCCTGGTAGGATCACTAATTATTTGATCAAGATTATAAAAGTTACAAAGTTTTGATAGTAAACTGCAGTTTTGATTGGTCTCATTTCCCACAGAGACATCAATATTTAAGTCCCCAAGGCATATGATTGTAGATGTTATGTGAAGAATATCAGCAATGCAATCTTCGATACAAGAAAGAGCCTTAAAGACCGATTGCAAAGGAGGACGATAGACCGTGGCGATAGCCAATTTTTCTCGATTCTCAGATAGATATTCAGTAAGGTATAACCCCAAACATTCAAGGGCATCGTCGAATTTAATAGAAAATTCAATTCTGGAAAACTTAATTGAATTCTTCAGATAAATGGCCACACCCCCACCTCTGGTTTGTCTATCCATTCTCACTATCTTAAAACCTGGTATCTCAATCAGTGAGTCATCGGTTCTCTCATCAAGCCAAGTCTCAGAGACTGTAATTACATCGTAGTCATGATAGGCAGCAATATCTGCAACAGCTGATAAATGAGGGACTAGAGAACGGACATTCAAATGACAAATCGACAGTTTGTTCGATGTACTACGATAATTTCGATTACACTTCAAAAGTTTGCCAGGAATAATGGGTCAAATCGACAATTTTTCAGATCATGTTGTGATTCAATTTTAATGGGGGACGAGTTGATATCCCTTTTTACGTAGGTAATTCCACGTTGCATCCAAACTGATTTGAAATTATTTTCAGATACTAATTTCTTAGCTCTTGCAAATAAATGGCGCTCGTTTGCATTTCTTTCATTTATATAAATCGGTAAATCAGGCCAATCAGGATTCACGTCCGACGATAAAATATGTTTCTTCTTTTTCCAGGCATCAAATAATTCATTTCTGGCAATAGCGGAAGTAAAACGGATTTGATTCTATATATGTTATAAATGCAGCTGGAATTAATGGCGACGTTCAATAATGTTACAATAGTTAACAAAATTTATATCAAGTTAGAAGTAGTCTCAACATGATTATCAGCAGCGTTATGATGACAGCCGAAAATTATCAATTCTGTGTTCCTATGAGAGCGATTGATCATATCTTTCAAATCTGTCGAGGTACTACCAGATGTAGTCCTTACAGCAGAACGAAGAGATGTAATTTGGGATTGCATCTCATCCTGGCGATTTTCAATCATCTTCTGGTTCGAGGACATGGCAGCTACTTGCGCAGAAAGTTCATTAACAGATGATGTTATCTCATTTACCGTAGCCGGAGGATTCTCAAGAGCCCATCATCTTGCGTTATTACTCGATAAATTATCGTTGGTTTTCGAATTTGATTCTCTGATGTCGTCCAACTTTGTATCTAATTGTTTGACAAACTCAAATAGACCCTGAATTGTTTTCTTTTCTTCACCACCTGATAACATAAATTCTGTGTTATCAGAAGAAGATGGAGTCGAACCAAACCGAGTAGTACTACGAGTCGAAGGTGCTTTAGAAGTTGACGGAGAGTTTACAGTATGTTTAGCTTTGGCCTTCAACTCATCAAAACAAGAACTACAACATTTATATCTCCGACCATCGTAGTATATCAATTTCAACGTCATACAATTTTGATGGAAAATTTTGAGGCATTTGTTACAAGAAATCGGCTTTGTAACAGACGATTCACATAAAGCACATGTTAGTTGGACCAAAGATGTATCTGCATTCTGTTTGGCATTCATATTTATCAACGAATAATTGCAGACGAATAAATAAGAAAATAATTAATAAATATAATAATAAAATATTTCCATTTTTTGGTTTACTGAAGAATATTTTATGTTGTTTCTTATTATATATGTGTTCGCGAGGTGCTGGTGGTGGGGTTATCTGGTTTTTAAATGGTTGATTTCAGGTCTTGAATGTGTATGTGGCGACACCACTTTTCGTGGTTGTCATTACTGATGATATTATTTTCTTAACTGTATACGGGTCTGTGTATTTTGGAATGGGTTAATCTTTATCCATGTTCGTTTTTTGGACAATGTGTGTTTTCTAACCCAAACTTGGTCTTCAACTTTCGGTTTGCATTCTCTTTTCCGCATATTACAGTATTTAGCTTGCTTTTGAAAGGCTTTGGCTAAATTTTGAATGGCGTTTGAAGTTCTTTGCCGTGGTTTAAATATGCTGGAGTATAACCGGTTGATTCATACCATGCTGTGTTATATGCAAATTGTAATTCGGCTCGGTTTTAGTTCGAATTTTTTGAATTTCTGCCTACGTATTGGCTAATCATTGTTTTAAT
The DNA here is from genome assembly GCA_022817165.1 of Phoenoteleia sp. ZL-2020. NCBI lineage: Eukaryota > Metazoa > Arthropoda > Insecta > Hymenoptera > Scelionidae > Phoenoteleia > Phoenoteleia sp. ZL-2020. Next base: position 6,430 of record JABFPY010000160.1, on the reverse strand, counting down.
TATACTATTTGTTTTTTCTATTGGGTTACATTGCGGCGTGTACGGAGATGTGCGGCGATGTTCTTTCGCGTTTGCTTTCAGCATTTCGGTAAATTGTTTGCTGATAAACTGTCTGTCGTTATAACTGATGATATGTGTGCGGTTTGCCGTGTCAAAATACAATTTCGTCTTTTATAAATTTGCTGATAGCTATTCCGGATATCTTACGTAGTGGCTTAATTTCAACCCACTTCGTAAATTTGCTTTACATTAATAGTAGCCAGTTATTACCTTTATTTGAAAGGGGTAGAGATCCGACTGGGTCGACTGCTATTGTGTGCCACGGTTGATTGCCTGGAGTGGTGTGTTATTTTATTTCCCCCTTTTGCTTGTTGTAATGCTTTATATTTCACCAGTTCTCACAACTTTTTACATATTTTTCTGTTTCTCGAGACATTCCTAGCCAATAATATAGTCGGACTAATCGAGCTACAGTTTTAGCTATTCCTATGTGTCCGGCAGTTGGGTCGTCGTGATATTATCGGAGCATTTCTGATCGCTGCTCTGTTCGTATACATAATTTCCAGTGGTCTTTTTGGTTTTCTTCGTTTAGGTATATGTTATGAAGTATATGCTTGTAGAACTTGTTATTTTCGATTTGATAATCTTGATCGCCTTGGATGTTTTTGATTTCTTCGACTTGATTTTGAGCTCCTGGCCGGTAGATGATTTCAAAATGATATTGTTAGAGTTCGAATGCCCATTGAGATATTCTGCCTTGGGGGCTTTGTATGCTGTTAATCCATTTTAACGCTAGGTGGTCTGTCATTAGTTTGAAATGATAGCCTTCTATGTAATGTCTCATTTTCCGTATGCCCAATAATACTGCTAGAGCTTCTTTTTCGGTGGCACTGTATTTTCTTTCGGCCTGGTTGCGCATTCTGCTCGCGTATGCTATGACATGTTTGACTCCGTTGTGTTCTTGGGTCAGTCAGCTCCTTATGTCGCTAAAATCGGTTTTTAGAGTGAATATTTCTTCGGAATCTGAATATCATAGTACTGGTATATTCATTAGTATTTCTTTGAGTGTTTGAAAAGCTTTTTCTTCTTCTTCACCCTATCGCCTTATACTATTCTTTCTGGTAAGTCTAGTTAGTGGCTCTGCGATGTCATACAATGTTCTACCAAGAGTTTATGACGTTCGTTTATGTTTTTAGCAAACGAATGGACATATGGTCTAATAATTAATCCCGTTAAAGTCATTATCGATGAAATTGAAATAAAGCCTTCGTTGAAGAAGCTCACGGCTACATAAGTTGCAATTTCAATGGTTTTGATACCACAGTACAAGTGTTTAAGCGCCAATTTTCAAATACAGGAGTTTAAACTTTAATTTGAATTTTGTGTTTCCACTTAAACCCCGGCGAAACAAATCGTTGTCGGAAAGTGAATAGCCGTAGATTGGCCGAATTCTTAAACTTTGAGTGGTGGATTATGATGATAATAGTCTAATTCTCCACGGGCACCGACTACATATCTTTCAATGAATTGGAGTTTCTTTTGATCGTCAGACCATAGTAAATTCTGAGATCCTTGATTAACTTGCCTGTCAGCTCTCCTTGTCCTTTGCTATCTATAACTTTATATTCTTTCTTAGCATTTCTAATCAGTGTACTCATTTTCTTTTTCACATGTTGAACGCATTCTTTTTTTTCAGTAGCTAAATCTCAAAAAGAAGGTGTTTGAAAGTTTTTGTTAACAATACTTGTATTTCACATCGAGCAATTCTTCCGATTGGGAACATTTCTTTGATTGCGTCATTTTACCGGCATTACATTGATTATTTATACTACAAATTTCTTTATATGTTTCGTATTACTCTTCAAAATCTTTTGCGGTTTTTATTAAATTACAACTTTGGCAGAATAAAGATTTTACAGGGACATCTAGTACTTTCTTCAAATATTTATATATATGGGATGACACTTCAAACAAAGAGGAAGTTCTGCGTTTCTTTCATGTTCCGTCGCCTGAGACTGTCAAATGTTTCGGTGCCTTTCCAACCGCTTTATTTTTTGAAATGTCTTCACTAACTGCTTTGGAACGAGCAACATCAAAAATAGTCTTCGCGACGATACATAAGTTTTACAAAGTACTGTAAGACAAACTCGTAGAAAATCTTGCTGCTAACTTCATGAAATTACAAAACATCTTTATGCTTTGTTTTTCCAGTCCGCACAGTTGTATAATACATTTTATACGACGATTTGTTTCTTATAAATTATTTATAAGTCGAGATCTGACTATATTCGTGACAGTCACAAGTAAAGTCAGTTTAAAACCAAGTCCTTGTTGAGCGGTTTGAGAAAACTTCACGTTATCAGAATGGTCCCAGCATTTTAAAATGTTCGACGAAAAGTCAACATTTTAACGAAAAGGCAGTACTTTGAGTATCAAGTTTGATCCTGGGTAGATTGCTCACGTAATAGCCAACGAAGGCGACTTTCGCCTTTGTAAGGTGGGACATCGCGGGTTGATAGTTCTTCTCGGTATCGTCTTACGGAGATTAATTGTCCGATGAAATACAGTAACCCAGAAGATGACCTCGTCTATATGAGGTACGGTAGAGATCGCGATACTTTGTGGCGACAATACAAGTACTTCTTGGCAGAGCGTTATAGTAGTCTCCTGTTTTTCTTTATCTTCTTCATGGGAACAATCCAATGACATTTTAACCTATGCCTTGTATCAACAGGACGCTCGCGATGTAATACAGTATCGAGGTACCTTTAATATTATTATCAGCGAATAAAGCGGTATTAAGATAGGTTACAATGAACTTAAGAGCAACATTGCCGTGGTCCGGTGATAAAATTCCATACTGATCCTCCATTCCAGTCATTAGTGTGCAATATCTTACGTGACTCATAACTTCTCAATTTAAGTTGACCAGAGGGAATGTAATGAACAACTGTTCTTGAAATTAATTAAACAGAACATACATTTCTTCTCGATTCTCATATTCATTCTGTATTCGACGGATTCTGCATTCATTGATAGAGCTGGAAGCTGTTTAATACTTACCGCGAACGATTCTGTTCGTACCAAATTTATGCACTTAAATATAATCTTCCGATATCAATTTTCAATTAAGTATGCTGTTGACAATTTTCTTTTGAAAAAGCAATTCCGTCGCAATATACGCATAATAATTATCAAAAGGAGATATTTAATAAACAATTCCAGATTTTTTATTTATTTTACTTTTATATTGTTATTGTAATTATTTAATAATTCATTACGTATTCTTTATATCTATTATTTATATAGCGTTGTTTTACTTTTGTACATTTTTATATAAAATACAAATATACAGTACTATATTATAGATTTTAAACAAAATATTCTTGTGACAATTTGAACACTAAGTCTTAAGTTTTTTAAATTAGTGAACATATGACAATTTCTCTACACATGTTTTAATTATTTTCAGTTTCTGAAGCATTTAGTTTTAATATTTTTAAATTTACATTAATAAAGTATATTGACTAACAAAAGAGGTTGTTATTTCTTAGTCGTTTAAAAATATATTATTCCTACCTGGACATACAGTTTCATTGACATGATAATAATGCCATAGGCGGAAACTTGAAGTGGCATGTTACACCTGAGCTGAATTATATTTAACGATTTTTTTATAGACGTTGATACGTCCATCCAAAACGATTTGTATCTGTTACAATGTATATGAATTGTTTAGTAATATATTAATATTCTCTCTATCACTATTTCTCGAAAAGTTAATAAAAAGCTTGTTATTTACTTTACGAATTTTAATGATAATTTACAATCTTAATAAATGAACAAATTATTACGAACATAGAAATGTTTAAGCATGGTTAAAGAGAATTATATGCAACGAAATGCACGAATAGTAATACAAAGAACGAAAGACACTATTCAGGTAACTCTTTATTATCAATTAAGTATCATTTCTTAGAAACAAGAACAGAATTTTTAAGGAAATGTTGTAATTAATACAAATTATTTCTCTCAAATTACTATCATACAATTTATATTAGTGACAAAATAAATTGCATAGGGGAGATTCAGGACATTTTGGCACTTTTGGTTTTATTAATTCATTGTGACAAAAATAATTTTTTAAAAATTTTTTAATAATGACAGTACTTTATGAACATTCAGGCATACGTATTTTTATATCATTATATGCATTTGTGATATAATGGAAAATAACCAAAACGTGCTAAGGTATGTTTTCGTCAAAACGTCTTACATTGGAGGACTATTTGTCTATTGTATAGGACATTTTGGCTAACGCGTTTTGTAACAGATATAATTCAATGTAACCTTTTTAATCATAAATATATTATTAAGAGATGTTTATTAATTGTTTTTTTCTTAATTGGAATTTTTTCTTCTTCTGTTTTTCTTGTTTCTCTTTTTGCTTTCTTTCATCTTTTATTCAACAACTAACTGCAACATCAATTGTCTTTCTGGCAATTCTGGTAATATTCTTGATTTCCTCGATTTTTGTCCGCGTCGAGAGTTTAGGTTCTGTCTGGGATCTGCTTTCGGGTATGGTCTAATGTCCTTTCGGCGTTTCGTGGAAGACATTGTAACTACTGAATCTTCTTCGGGTGTTACGTCGACTCGTATATTTTTGATCGAGACAGGATTATCACATAATAATTGAATAACTTGATCTTGAGCGGCTACTGGTGCAGTTGTGTCATGTGAATGTTCAGTGATTGGAAAAACTCTGTTAGTCACATGTAACCCCAAAAATCCATTTGCGGTAAAAATTGCATCAAGGAAAGGTTGAATGCCTGTCTTTGCAAATCCTCTTATTATATTAAATTTTGTGAATGCTGATACAGCTAATGGAGGAATTTCATAAATTGTTGTTGTTTTTCCTGGATTGTTTAATAGCCAGTTATCAAGATATAACAAAAACGCTTAAATGTAACATCCAGCAGTAGTATTTGTGGCTGCAGTGGGGCGAAAGAGTCAAAAGTATTATACCATATTTGCTAGCAAGATTTATAATTTCAATAGTTATGTGAGTATCGTGATTATCATAAATTAAAAGGACTAGAGATACTTTTGTAGGCTTCACGTTCTATATTAAGTGCTGCAAATATTTCTGGAAAATGTCTGCAGAGATCCAACTTGAAAATAAGGTAAATATTACATTTTAATTATAACATACTATATTATTTAACAAAATAAAATACATATATATATATTCATTTTAGACAAAACATTTCATTTAAAATAAGTTGAAATACATATTCTTATCTTACCAGAAGAAGTTCCTGCACGTGCATAACTAATAGGAACTCCATTAAGTATGTAATGGCTGAAGTTCTCTCTTGGGAAAATAAAAAGTACAGGAAATGCGTTCCCAGTGGTATTTATGCCACATACTTTGTGACTAAATTCTATGCTCTGCAAACGTAATTTTCCCTATTTCCCAACTATGAGGATAGTAGCGACTTTACAGTGTTGCAAATTAATCTGCAGGCATGATATGATGTCAAAATTCAAATTGTATGAATCACCCAGAGCCACCCTCAGGCTCTCTAGTAGAAAGTCGGTTAGGAGACCGAGTCCCCCGAACGGAAGCTTCAAGACCCAAACATAGCATCCTCCTCTCCTTTCTCTATGCAACATTCCTTAATCGCTGAAATACATATGAAATGTTTTGTTCATATTCATAAATTAAGTAACCAAAATAATTAATGTTTCACGCAAGTAGGAGTGCTAAGCGAATTCTACGTAAATATGGGTTACTATATATACGTTGTTAGTGTGATGTGGTGCAGTGATTCTTAATTTCGCCCTGAACTGCGTCAGTTGTGAAAACTATATTATACTAGTAGAAAAAGAGTTATAGTAAACATTTTACGCGCATGTTAGGGCGGGTTTTTACTCTTGCTAGTATTTCGAGTACGCCTCTTCTCTGTAACTCCTATTACTTAATTATACAGAATTAGTTAAAAGTAAAGTGTGTGACATTATTCTGTTACCAACTATTGGTGACCGCATATCGCAGTATCCGATAATCGATTAACAATATATTAGATTTATAAAATTATCAGACGATGGAGAATATCGCCTGTTCAATTTCTATCCATTTCAAAATTTTCTCATCTCAGAGAGAATGTTTTATGAAATACAGTTAAATAGTAAAATATAATTCAACTGACGCCCACTCATGTGCTGTAACATGAAGAGATAACTTACCGCGAAAACTAATTTAATCTAGTCTGCTCGAATAGACACATTATGTTGTTTAGCTGATGAATTGTTTAGTGAATTGCTAAACAGACTGTTAACTATTTATATGATTTCCCATGTAGAAAAATCTGCGGTTTGCCAGATCTAACAAACGGGCCAAGCGTGGCCTAGCATTGGCAACCAACCG
>JABFPY010000159.1:0-10972 GCA_022817165.1 Phoenoteleia sp. ZL-2020 | reverse complement strand
TAATATGTTAATTAATTTATTTTGTAAAATTAGTAACTTTTATATTATTTCTTAATTTTGTATAATTCGTAAACATAAACAATAAATAATTAATATTTAGGATTTATATAAATATTATTTTTGTTGAAGCTATTTTACAATCAAAGTATGCCTATCATATAATAATATTATTTTAATATTAAATACTATTAATTAATATATACATATACATATAACCAGTGTAAAATATTTTTAATTGTTATATATACACTGTAAAAATGTTTATGCAAATATTTACTGAACGTTTATATATTCAATGATATTCAGAATATATTATACACAAATTCCATACATATTTCCAACCTAAATTATATTTAGACAATATTTAATAAATAAGATGAAATAATTTATAAATATGTAGAAAATATTGCATAAATATTTTAGAGAAAATTATTTTTTAAATTTTTAAATTTTGATTTATTGAAGGTAAAAAAAATTAGGTTTTTCCCCCAAAAAATGAGAAAATTATCTAATTATAAAATATCGTTAAAATGTTCATCTAATATTTATACAATTTTGTTTCATTTAAACATTCATTAAATTAACGATATTTAGAAGTTATATGTACAATATTTATTCATAATTATATATATTTAGTAAATATTTAAATTTGAATACATATTTACTAAATATCGTCAATATATATATAATGTGAAAATGAAACATTATTTTATAAATAATTAGTAATTAAAAAATTGTCTATGTTTTTAGAGAATTTTTTTAATTACTATTTTTTTCAATAAATAATATTAATAAAATTAAAAAGAAATATTGCGCTGTGCAAAATATTTAATCGTGCTTATTAAATATCTTCAAATTATAATTTCTATTCGATATTCAACATATTTGCGAATTTAATAGTTTATATTCTAAATATTACTAAATATGAATTTTGTAAATGAATACTACATCAATTGCATACATATTACATGCCCAACCTAACTCACATTTCTAAAATATGAGTCAAAATTTCTGAAACGTAACACTAAAAATTGAAAAAAAATTTTATTAACGAAATTGCTTGGAATCGGTACCTTTAAATGGCTAAATAATTTGTGTAAAATGATTTTTTTTTCTAACGTTTTTTTATTAAGTTATAAACAGTTTAACTTGTATACAGTCTTTACCCTGATAGCCAGATTTGCATAAATATTGTGCAAATATTGTGCAAATAATTTACACAATATTTGCACATACGTAACTCCGCACCTGGTCACAAAATTTGCATAATTAAAATGCAACAATTCAAATTATGAAAATAAAATTATTACGTATAATTAATATCTATATAAAATTATAGATTTGTTCTTATCGATTAGTGAGATATATAATAAAATGTTCGATTTAAAAATTTTGAACACAAAATTGAAACATTAATTCATCAATATGAAAACTACACGTTATTTTTTTCTTCAGTTTTCTGATAAAAATATATGGGAAGGGGTTTCAATTCATTATTAGATTCTGTTTCCTATAAATAATTTTTATTTTTAGGACTAATCAAGTTTTAAAGAAACTTAGTCATAAAAATTAATTTCCCAGTTAATATATGTATAATATAAGTCTTTAGTTGTTAATTTCACATTTAAAATTATATGTTACATGAACAGTCCAGTTAATTTTTCTTATAATTATGAAAATTTTTCTTGGGGTATCTTTCAGCAATGGTAATTACATTTTTTATTTCCAGATAATTTCTACTGATTAAAATAAACAAGGTATGAAATGTGTAATTAAACAAATACGAAATTAAGAAGACAGAGACAGAGAACCACATTTTATTTTTAAATACGCAAACGTTTATAATTTTTAATTAATTGTTAAAAGTATCTATGACATTTTGTTTTCGATTTTAAAATCAATGAAAGATTTAGAAGTATATAATAACATGATATAACATTTAAGAAAGAAGCAAAATAAGTAATGAAAGTTTTATTTAATATTCATCGCCAAAAATTTGTCCTTCATTTAATACTAATCTGGTGCGGGTAGAGTGTCCTTTTCTTTTGTTACGATGACGCTGCTGAGCTAGTCTAATTTGATGCATCATATCTTCGTTAAATGATGTTTCATCAGGTGGTTCGAACAAATCATTAGCAGCAACTGCCTCTGAAAAAATTAAAATTAATTAATATATAATTGATATAAATGACAAATGTATGACACATATTAAAATAAATCTAAAAGTCAAAGTAATAAGTCATATTCCAATTATTATTATTAGACTTTACCTCGAATAAGACGAACAACCTTTGCTTTGTAAAAAGATAACTTGACAACTTCTCCATTTTCGGTTACACCATACCATGTGAAGTGCGATAAAACCTCATCTGTGACAAGAGCTTTTAAACATAAGCCTACCACATTTCTTGGAGTGAATCCTCCCAGGTTGATGATGTAATTTAGCTATAAATTAATGAAAGAAAGACGAATTATAATAAAAAAAAGTGGTTTATAAAACATGTAGCATGTCTGAAATTAATAGTCCAATTTAAATACATCTTCAAAAAATACTTTGATAAGAATTTGTTTAAACTTCAAACTCATCAATTTGAAAGAAATACTATTTTGACAATAATAAGAAAACTATACTTTAATTTATAATCATTTATATAAGTAATAGCTTACAATATCATTGTATTTCTCATCAGAAATATTTTCAAACTGTTTCACTTCTTCCACCGATTGATAAGGTATTTCTGATGGCTTTTCCACAATACCTCTTCTACGCGAAACAATAGCTCTGACAGTTCTCACTTCCTTCAAAATCAGATTTAGTTGCTCACTACTATTAATCAAACAAACAATTATTATTATTATTATACAGTTAAATACCACAGATATCACATTTATAAAATTGTTTTATTTAATAAATAATTTAATGACATATAAAAATACTTTATAGCAAATTTATCAAATAGTTAATGAAGTACTAAGGATCAAAAATATGAAATTATTTTTTTTTTTTTTTAATTTACCAATGAAAGTATATATTATGAAATTAATACTTAAAAACGTATTACAAATATTGCATAAACATACTTATTATTTGCATCTTCCGTGTCGTAATATCTGCCCGTGCTGTTTCTTCTGTCTACTTGTTCCGTTTGAGGTCGTGAAGTGTTTTGAAGATGTGAATTATTTTGAGGACTGGAAGTATTTTGAAAACGAGATCGTGACGGATTTTGGAGTGCTGAAGTGTATTCAAGACCTGAATTATTAGGACATCCTGAAGTGTTTCGAGGTCCTATTTTGCTTTGAAGTTCAGGTTTGTTTGATGGTCCCGACTTGTCTTGAAGTCCTGACGTTCGAGATTGTTTGGTCGATTCATTTGGTTGAACATTCGATGGACCCTGTTCTACTGTATCGACATTAAATTCGACAATTTCTAATGATTTCAAGGAATGTTGACAAAATATGGATTTTTCCTGCTTCCGAAATTTTAGACTTTCTAGTTTTTTATGTTGTTTAATTGATTTTGTTTTAATTTCTGTTTCTAAGTTATCAATACTTTCTTCTTTATCATTTTCATCGCTCTCCTTGTCGCTTTCTTTTTTATTGCTTTCAACTGTCTTCTTTTCACTTCTGCCTTCGCTTGTCCCAGTCCATTCTTCGCTGTTGTCTTCGTTTTCTTCTACGCTTTCTTCTTCGATTTTGTCTTCACTTTCGTCTTCACTTTTTTCTTCGCTGCTGTCTTCGTTTTCTTCTTCGCTTTCTTCTTCGATTTTGTCTTCTCTTTCGTTTTCGCTTTCTTCTTCGCTGCTGTCTTCTTTTTTTTCTCCACTTTCTTCTTCGATTTTGCCTTCGCTTTTGTCTTCGCTTTCTTCTTCGCTTTTGTCTTCGCTTTCTTCTTCGCTTTTGTCTTCGGGTTCTTCTTTGTTATTGTCTTCGCTTTTCTCTCTCCATTCTGGGCTTTCTTGTTCACTGTCATATTCACTACCTTGATTATTTCCTTCTCCAATTTTTTCTTCATTTTTATTACTTTCGTCTTCTTTTTCTTCTTGGTTTCCATCATTTCCTTGATTTCCTTTAATTAAATTTAAAATGTTTTTATCATTTTCAACGGACTGTTTAACTCCTTCAAAATAAATTAATAATGACTCTAACAGAACAACCATATCGTCGTAGTGTCAACGCTAGAACGTTGAATCTTTCGGGAAGCAACGTATATGTTCTATTAGAGGAGAAAACTTTCTTTTTGTAATTGTTAATTAAACTATATCATTTATGATAAATTTGCACTCACTACAAAAACAAGTGTTTTAGTAGAAAAATTTTTTTTCAAAAAAACATACTTTTACAGTGAAGATTCTAATTTTTTTAAAATTTCAGTTCTTTCTAATTATATGGATAATAGCTATAATAGTCATATTTAACTATATAATATAATCATAAAAAGATAGAAAAATAATAATTGTATTAATATTATTTCATTAAAATAATATATTTTTAAATATTTGTGATAATAATTAAGCCAATAAGAAATAGATGTCATTGATTTATTTGAGTTGTTACACTATATATAGTTTGTTGAACCTTACTTAAAATCTTATCAATTGAAATGTTAACATGTAATAAGTAAGTATTAACTGTTAAAAATGACATTAAATTTGTAATAATAATAAAATTGTTTGTAATTCTTTTGGCGTAAATTTAAACGTGCTAAAAAACAGTATATTTCATTATTCAACTAGACACTAACTTATTCATATCATATTTGTATGACAATCCAATTCACCAAACTAATTAATTTTGAATGCTTGAACGGAGAATTTTTCTTTTCAATTTATTTTGTTGTTATGAAATTTGAAACTTGATATTGTATGCAAATTGCTCTCGCATAAATAAAAAAAACATTTAATTAGCAATAGTTAATCAGATAATTCTGTAAATTTAAGTAAACTATTTTTGGTCCAAAATGTAAACTTTAAGTGAGATTCCAGGTCGTTTCGTTGATAATAAGGCGAAAATTTGGTTAAACACGATGCCCACTTTAAAATCTCGGCACAAATGACATGCATTATTTATTAGTAGTGCTTAAATGTATAGTTAAGAATATTCTTCTTTTCATATATTAAATATATTATTTTTACTTAAGATTTAAATGATTAACAATATTTATGAAATTGTATTTAATGTAATATATTTCATATATTACTTTAAATGTAAGAATTTATTATTTAAAAGATATGAATGTTGTATTTAATAATACTTGAGTGACAAATTTTTATACCTGAACATATTTTCTGCTTCTTTGGAGTTGATTTTAACACATAATTATCGTTTTTAAACTTCATATTAGCTCCAGAATTTTGTTGATTTCTTAAAATAGCTTTAATATTTGCAACATCTTTTAGAGGATCCACTATTTTCTTTTTCTTTTTAGGCAGACCGTCTGAATCAGATTGACAATAGCGTTTAGGTTTCTTGCAATTCCGTGTTGGACGTACATTTAAATTTGAATTTTCGAAATCGTCTTCTGAAGTGTCACTAGCATGTGATGTTCCTTGCTTGCGGATTCTAGTTTTCTGGAAAATAATATATTTGTGTTAAATGGTTTGCAAAATATTTAAATTATTTTGATATCGACAACAATTTACATGCATGGTTGATCGAATAAAAAAATAAATTTTAAATTATAAATATAAAAAAATTTAAATTGTAAATGATAAAACTATGTATATAAGTTTGCACAAATTAATATTTCACAAATAATATTTTGGTTATCGTATATTCTATCCAAATAATTGAATGAAACAATAATTAGAAATACAATTTTATTTATGTTTTAAATCATTTTGCAGTAATTTGTTGTCACCTACCTTTAAAGTTTTCATGATTTGTTTCCTTTTTATTATGCTAATGCATTAAATAAATATTATAAATTTATAATTTGTCAAATCAAAATATTTTTACACTTGTACACAAAGACGTGTACACTCGCTGAAGCGCTGAAGGTCACTGAATGAAACAAACACTTTTTGATCTATACTTCTGCGAAATTATAGCGACAATATTCAAAATTAAATGATTTCAATCTTTAATAACTGTATGAATAAAATTATTTTTCAGGTATTTTTTTATAAATGTCTATTATATTTATAGCATTATATACTATATAAACACATAAATGACTCTGATAATCAATGATGAGTAAGACAAAGCTAAATGCTAGTGCTGCAGAATGGTGTTAACAAAGAAATCATAAAAACTATTGATCTAACATATACATTTATCATCATTTTGAACAATTAAGAAGAAACTTGAATGTTTACTAGAACTCTATATTAATTGCATTGTTTATTGAAAAGTATATACAGAGTGTGTATTTTAAATTAACATCTCCTATCCCTTTCTATCTAATCCTGATCTACGTGTAACTTTATTTACCAGCATTAGATAGAAAGAGATAAGAGATGTCAAGTTAAAATAATAACCTTGTATGTCAATGTAAAGTATGTAGAAAGCATTTATGAGATTATTTAGCAAATAATGAGAAATCAAATTTGTATGGTCTGCAAAATATAATTACTTCACAGGTTAGTATTATCATGCAAATATAATAATTAATCGTTAATAAAAATCATATTATTGTTACGTGAAACAAAAATGATGACATAAAATTATTGTATATATCAATTTGAAAGCTAATTATTATACTTGTTTTCTTCTTTTTTAGGTTATATATTTTCAACAGTTTTGATTGCGTTCAAAAAATCTTGGGAGGTGTGCTCATAAATACGCTATAACGCTATACATTTTTAAAGAGAAACGGTAATTAAAATGTGTTCTCTAATTCAAGGTTATTTTTATTCATCATTTACTATAACTCCTTCTTACTTGACTTATGCTCAATCAAGATCTAGTTCATTTTTAAAAAATTCTATTTTTACAAGATAATGAATACAATCAATTTTTTAGGTTTCTTTTCCAATTGAAAAAGGCTTCTAAATTGTAACACAAATAAAATTAAAAGAGTACGTAAGATTATATGACTAGACGAACATAATAAAAAAAATAGTAAGTTATTCATTATATAATGTTTTTGTAAACATTTTTTATATTCTAAATCGTTGCAATAATGGTCCAAACATTGTCTAAAACATTGACATAAAAATAAACATACTATAAGATATAGTATATTACGTCCGAGGGCGCCACTGCGCACGAGACTTGTACGATGTTTTACGCACCAGCGCAGCGGATTGTAAGTGGAACTTTTTGGCATCGAGGGCCGTAAGCGTAAGCTTACGGCCCGAGAACCAAATAGTTCCACTTTTGTCCTCTGTGCTAGGTTCGTAAAATATATTTTGTAAAACCTTCAACAGCTTGAAGTATGAATTACGAAGATTGTTAATAATATCACCAAATATAGAAATTAATTTTTATTTTATTTGATAATAAATTATCTCAGTTTTATTGTTTAAAAATTGTTTCTTTCGAAAATATTTTTTAGTTATTATCAATTTTTAGCTAGTATAAAAACTGATTTATTTTCGTAACTTTTAGTTTTTTGTGTTTTCTCGTACTTTTCATCAGTCAATCAGTTAACAAATTTCGAATATAAATGTGAAGTGTTCAATTTTAACACTTTTGTATTTTAATTGTCCAAAGATTAACTGCCAATTCTTCTGAATTCTGTAAAAAATATTTTTCATTGAAAGTATTAATTTCTTGTTTGAAAACGTATTAGAATCATTTAAAAATATATAATATGGAAAACTATCTCGATATTTTTTGATTTAATAATATGTCAATTTTATTCTAATAAGATGTAATTCATTTTAGAAAATGCCACCTCCAAAAAGAAAAATGAATAAAGTCCGAGTTCAATTGAGGAAACCGTATCATATGTTAGGAAATCGACAGAAAAGAGCAGTTCGCAGAAAGTATTTGATGTCTATCGGCTCTTCAACCAGAAGCACTCTGCAAGAAACAATTGAAGAAAGAAGAAGAACAACAATCGAAGTTTCAGATCAATCACATAGCTTGATCACCCGACAAAATCTTAGAAGTGAAATTGTTAATACCAGTCAAATCAATGAAAATATTAACAAAGTTCAAATCGAAGCAACAGGTCAAATACCTCAATCTGAAGCAACGTTTCCAACGCATCAACAAGAAGCAACGGTTCAAACGCCTCATCCTAAAGCAACGATTCAAACACCTAAAACTGAAATAACGGTTCACATGCCTCAAAGTGAAACACTTGTGAATGAAACCCATGATTGGAACACCTTAAGTTTCACTGATAAACTCGTAAATGCTTTTTTATCGACGGGAATTAACCATGTTTAAGGGAATCATATCTTACGTGTTCTTAGAACACACTCTTGCCACGGTAATTTACCGCAAGATTGTCGAACCTTACTATGCACTCCACGAATATCTGTCCAAGTGAAACAAGTCGAACCTGGTGAATATTTGCATATGGGATTGAAAAATACGTTATTAAACATTTTAAGAAATTCAAATGAAAATATTCCGGACTTTTTAAACATTGACTTGCACACAGATGGTGCAGAATTATATAAAAGAGTTTCTATCTGGCCCATACAATGCCGAATAGTGAACATGCAGTTAAAAAAAATTGCAGTAATTGGGATTTACAGAGGTCGAACAAAACCAAAGAATCCTTTAGATTTTTTCAATTGCCTTGTAAACGAGTTTCTTGAAATTAATCATAGCGATGGAATTGAGTACAAAGGCAAAAGGATTCCTATCAAATTTCGTTGTTTCATTGCAGATGCTCCCGCAAGAGCATTTGTGTTGCGACACAAAAATCATGTTTGCTTCAAGCCATGCAGTAAGTGCAACATTGAAGGTGAACAGTATATTGCATTAAGACAAAATCGTAGAAAACGATATATGACTTTTTGTGGAGATATACATGAACAAAGAACTGATGAAACATATAACGAGAGAAATGATACTAAACACCATATCAATGAATCATCGCCATTGGAACAATTGAATATAGGACTAGTATCGCAGGTTCCTTTTGAATACATGCACTTGGTATTGTTAGGAGTTACGAAGAGAATTTTTTCTGGTTTGATAAATGGAGAACACGAAAAAAATGTTCGATTAAAGAAGGAATCAAGATCGTTAGCTGCTGATAATTTCTTAGACATTTCTAAATATTGTCCTTCCGAATTTGCCAGAAAACCGGAATTGTTATTAGAATATTTCTCATTCAAAGCTACTGAATTTAGACAAGTAGTATTATTCTCTGGTCCGGTTTTTTTTTACGGCGTTTTACCAGAAAATGTGTACATCAACTTTTTGTTGTTTCACTCTTCAATTAGAAGTCTGACATACTACCCTGAGTCTGAAATGCATTTGCATTATTCTGAATTAGCTCTTCGTAAATTTGTTATTCAAGCTGAAGCAATGTTTTCTAAATCATTTATGTCTTATAACGTTCATGGTTTGTTACATTTGGTTGAAGATGTGAGAAATTATGGATCCCTCGATAGTTTTTCTGCTTTTCCGTATGAAAATAATATGACGTTATTTAGAGCATTATGTCGAAAACCACATAAACCCCTGCAACAAATTGCGAATCGGCTTTCTGAACTATCAAGATATGACATCGCTGTACAACGTAGTTTCCCCGCAATTCACGCATTCGATTTACATAACACAGATGAAGTTGAAGAAGGTTGTAAGCAATATAATAAAATAAAATTCAATGGACTGTTCTTAAGCACCGAACAACGAAACAATTGCGTAATGATCAAAGACGATGTGTATGTAATTACAAATATTTTAGAACAAGATTTGACATATTTTTTAAAAGTACATAAATACGAAGTAAAAACGGAATTTTACGATGTTGGTATTTCATCGACAGATATAGGAATATATGTATGTTCTAATTTACAACAATATTACAACATTGTTAATATTAACGAAATTTCCAAAAAATGTTTTCACGCACCATTGCCACAATCTAAAATAAATTATAGTGTTTGCAATTTTGCATGTGACGATAGTTATATTATTATAGAAATGTAATTATAAAACGTTGTATATATAGGGTTAGGCATGATGAATTTGTAATACTAGAAATAAGAAAATATAATTTTTCACTTAAATTGTCCTTTTCCAATTAAATACAATTTAATGATAATCGCATTTCATGTGATTCTAACTTATGTTGATTATCTATTTAATTTCGTTATGAAATATTGTCAGTTTTTATTTTCAAAAAATTGCTGAAATGGTTTAATATACTTATATATGGTATATATAATATATACTTTTATAAAACCACTTACCGTTGATCAAATTCAATCAATTAATCCACTTAGAAATACTGCATTTTTTAAATTAGCCTTTTTAAATAAAATGTTTCTACATTAATTTTATAAACAATTATTTGTTTTCAAAATTATTATTTTAAAATAGTAATAAACTAAAGTAATAATACAGACTACATTGTTTAAAGCAATATTTTTACTGATCCATATTATTAAAAAGTATTCAATTATTATTTCCTTAATTATTATTCATATAGGTATACAGTAATTCAATCAATTGTATTGTAAATGTGTTTTCTAATTATAAAATCGTTTGCAAATAAATAATTTCTAACATGTAAACGATTTGCATAATTATTGTGCCTCAGTGCGGAGTTACGTATATGCAAACTTTGTGCAAATAGTTTGCACAAGCCATGGTTATCAGGGTGATTCAGGAAAATAGATCCCCTGTTGTAAAGGCCTATTCTTGAAAATTCCACGTGAAAAATTCACATGGAAGTAGTTGTGGCAACACTGTTCCGAAACTGTTCCGAAAATGACATGACATTTATGTTCATAGAATAATAAACTTCCTCTGTTTTATAACTGAAATATAATAATATCAAATAATTAAATTAAGTTAATATTAGTTTTTAATAATAAATAAAATGAAACTGTGTAGTATT
>JABFPY010000158.1:0-11002 GCA_022817165.1 Phoenoteleia sp. ZL-2020 | reverse complement strand
AAAAAAAGTATTATTGACATGTGATAAACTTTGTACTTGTGGCTTTTTCTTCTAAAAAAGCACGCATCCAAATTATACGCAAATTTTATTCTGTCTACTAAAGGTAATTTCTATTTTTTAAAATAACGTGTATGAAAATTATGCTCACATTTAATTTCAGCAAACAATTAATCACCCAAACATCCATACGGTATATCGCATACATAACATGAATTATCTATACCTATTAAGATACATTGACTTTGTAAATCTCGTGGTTGACACATATATAAATTTTGTATATCAGCTTTACATTTTCTGATGTGGTTTATCGTACAATTCTGTGTAACAAGAAACGGTTGTCGCTCGCATATCAATTTTTTAATAAATATAACACATTTCCTGTCATTATTCTCTACAAAAGTGACGATATTGTGAATAATTGCCAGCATTCCATTATTTGTCACAATAACAGAATCTTTTCGTTTAACGTTGCGATGATATGAATCTACAGTATACCGAAGATTATTGTATATAATTTTTTCAAATCTCATACAAAGAGGAGAATATCGTAAAACATTTTCTTCTTCTGGAGATAAAACATACGATTTTCCGGATCCAATAAGTGTAAAATTGTCAATTTGAGTTACATATTTAGTACAGGGATTCACAATAATATTACAGTATTCTGCAACTTCATCGGACAGGGGTATTGGAGAAGTCGATGTTAATAATTGATACAATGAATATCGCCTTGCAATTTCTATTCCCACTCGATATGAGTTTTTTTTCATTTGAAGTAAAAATCTATTTTCATCCTCAAATGTAAATGCATTATGGGTCCATAATGGGCCCCAGTTTTTACTCCTTCACATATATGCAATAACAGATGAACGTTGAACTTCATTTCAGATTTACCAAAATACTTTTCGTATTCTATAACAAAAGTTACAAGTAATTTATGAGCATGTTCAATATCATCATAAGAAATAGATTGTTATAACAATATATATACTGCTGCAACCAAGAGAGCTAAGTGTCTTAAATTTTCTTTCGGTAGTATATTGCGCAAACACGGAAGGCTGTACCATATCAACCAAGATCGCCACTCAGATGCTTTCCAGAGATGCCTTTCCATTATACTTCTTGGTGCACGTGTTATACATTTTGGTACTTTGATTGATAATAACTTATCATTAATGAGAGCAACTGTATCCAATTGCCCAACGTAATATGTTGCTCTTGTATGTGTAAGTATCATATCCGTGTAACGACGAGTTACCCCAAGTAGAATGCAATGCATATAATCTGGAACCATACTTTTACATAAATCGAAATATTTTAATTGCAATAATATTGATGGTCCCCAAACTCCATTAACGTCTTGTCTTTTTTCTTTCCCGCTCGCATTAATCATATCGTTAATAATATTTTCATGCGTCCTAAGAGCTGGAGCCTTATCTAAAATGGGATATTTGTGGTAAGATTCTACGAGTTCCGTCGGGTGATAACAAAAAGTACAACCAAATACACCATTAAATTTTTTCATATTCATCATTTTGCATCTAGCAGGGGAATCAACACATGAGCACAGTAAATAGGCTTTTCTAATGATTTTTTCATCTCCATTGTTTAATTCGACACCTTTTTCAGCTAAAATATTTGCCTCATTTACTATAGGTTGTAAAAATAGATTCATGTCTGGTTCTTCATAATCTACCCAAATGCCTATTAACATTTTATATTTTTGTCGTAACTTTACAGGTAACTCATGCAGCATTGCATATATTGGCCATATTTTTAATGCACTACTATCACTTGCTTGACATCCATCGGTGTTAATAGTATATGACACATTACAATTATTTTTCAATTCTTCTAATTTTGTATACATTTCCCCGTCATATATATCTTCCATATTATTTTCATTAATTTTTTGTCTAGTATTTTTATAAGTCAAATTTTCTTCCACCTCAGGGTTTTGAAGTATTAATTGCAATTGTTTTGCAAAATTCAGCGTTAAAAAGAACGAAGCATCACGCTCTTTTGTCGTACAGCTGCAATAGGAACACTGTATACGATTTTTAAATTCCAATTTATCTTTGGCTAGTAAATAACTTTTACATGTGGAGCAATAAATATGATACTTTAAATTTACATCAATGTCAGGAAAAACTTTTGATAATTTATATTTCGTTGCTGGAATTAAATTAAAGCCATAAATAAAATTTAATAATTTTAGTATATCAGTCACAGCATCCCACGTGAACAAATGTTTCTTTGCAATTGTCAAAACCAATATTAGTATTTCTCCAACAGTTTTCTTGATACAGCCACATAACGTTTTTTTCAAATCTAATTTCCATGTAGGTATTGCAACACTAGCTATCTGAAAATTACATGAAAATAATCATGTCAATTAGTTTCATATAAAAATTTCATTTCATGAAATAGTTGCATAATGTTCTCTAAGAAAATTAAATAATGGTACTTAAGTGACATTCGGTTAATAAATAAGAATGTACACTTTAAATTATCTGCACAAACCAAATTCGGTTGCATAGTATAATATGTATTGCATTAGTGATGTTGCGCGATGCGTCGGGGACTCAGGCCCAGCCTTCGTAGCCCGTACACCGCTATGGAGCAAGCTCCAGCGGGTTAGCATATGACCCCATAAATGTAGGCGAATGGCCTTGAACCTCTCAATCCCTGTCCGGGGTTGCAAATAATTACACTGCACTTCACAGAAGCTGCACCTGGCAGCATTTATTGCACTATACAACTTGGGCCACGTGCGGCCACGTTTCTAAATCTCTCCCGTGTATACAAGTTAATACGAACACTTATTCACGTGTACTCGTGCTGCACTGGGGCCACGGACACAAGGTGCCGTGCAGCGGTGCGGGTGAACTTAATAAATCAGTCCCCAAGTGCAGGTCTCACGCTAAAACGAGCGTTAGCGAGAGCGGCCTAAACGGCGCAGCCAAAAGGCAAAACTATGTGAGTTCAAGGCTCGACTAGCGGAACGCGACTAAATCCAAAATTTTGTACGCGCACATATATTAGTTATACGGGCGGGTATTCGAAGGTCAAGTACATGTGTACGCGACGAGCTAACTACAAAAACAACGTATACAGGTTTTTCGATGAGCGCGGAAATAAACCTAATGTAAATACTCATCGCGAGAACAAAATAAAAATAATATAATGAAAGGTTTTAAATCGCTAACCTTCATACTTAAACAGTGAAATGTTATACTCAGAGAATAATTATAATGTTATTAATCGAATGATCACAGCACAATATAGTGTGTTGAAAACACATTATACTGTCAATAATTACAAAAACCATTTTCATAAGTTATTTTTATAACTTACTTTCATAAGTTATTTGCATTAAAAACAGTGACGCCGATGTAATAAATATTACCAGAAGTAACAACAAATTATAAGTTTTTACAAGATAAATATAGTCATATTAAACATCGAGCGATATTGCTATTGTAACACGTATTACCCTGGTTAAAACAACACAACAAATCATGACAAGAAATCTTTGTTACAATTCCCTGGGGCATTTGCAACAGACATTTCATAAGAATAAAACATTGATTTAAATGGAAACGGTTATGATTCGTTATGTTATTTCATAAACATTCCTAAGAACAAATATTTTATATAAATCCATCAAACTTTCAGAGTTTATGAAATTTTATGATAAATCGCAACGAATCATTACCGTTTTCATTTAAATCAATGTTATGTTCTTATGAACTTTCTGTTGCAAATTCCTTAGGGAATCGTAACTAAGATTTGTTGTCATGATATGTTGCGTTGTTTTAACCAGGGTATTATACTCCCAGAGAACATACACGTATCTATGGGGATTACACTTATATTTCACGTGCATTTTATGAATAAATATCTGCTCCGAACGTGTAAAACACACCTATAACACTCTAAACATATTACGACGTACAGCAAACGTGTAAAACATTTTCATAATACACGGAAAAATTGTATTTATGAAACTTTACCGTATTTTTAAATAAAATGAGGACATATTCAAAGAATTCTTCAGTATATTTAAATAATTGTTAATATACGAAGTATTATTGAAAATAATACAGTACAGTAAACATTGAAATATGCATAGAATATGCATTAATATTAAATATGCATAAGTACCTCATCACTGCTAAACAGTATAACATGATAAATAAATAAATAATATTAAAGAAATATTATTTCAAATGGACTTATAATTTTAAAAAAACATTACTTATGTATAATTTCATAGTATACTTTTGAATGAGTACGGAAAGTTGGTTAATGCGGAAGAGTGTGAAGTTGGCAGCACGAGCGTAGCCAGTGCTTCCATCACACGTGTTCGATTCCCTTCACCACAAGAATGGTTATTCTTCCTCATCACTTTTGTAAAAAATATACAATGTACATTCGTTGTGAAGCCACATGTCTACTACTTTACTGTCATTATTTTTGTATTAATTATTTCTGGTATGCGTTAATTCGGTCGATGAAAGTTTTAAAAAAATTTGAAGATAATAGAGGTCGCTGTTACCGTTAAAACTATAGTTAAATATGACAAAATATTAGAAATATACTAACTGAAGTAAAAACTCCAAAGCAAACAAATCCAAGTAAAAAGCAATTACTTTTCCGGAATGGATATTTATTTCGGTTTTCAGGCCTCTGTATAAAGTAGTTATATTTTAACTTATATACATTACTAACTTCTTCATTTTCATTTTCTGAGAAGTATCTTTCTTCGTTATCAATGATTTCCATGCTTTCATCTGAGTCGATAGTTAAATTAGATCCAATAGAAGTACTTTCATAGATATCCCAATCTTCGTATTTACTCTGTAATCATAATGTATTATTACTATTTCTTATCTTTTAAACAAAATATATATTTGGATCTAGTAAACATAATATTTGTAAAACTATTTCCTTTATTCATATTCCGTTAGGGTTAAGTTATAAATATAACAGTATCTTTAAACTGCCCTTCTTAGGGAAGGTTACAATTCTTTGGGATAAAGAAAACGTTTTTTACTTGCTTCCTTTTTCTTATACCCAAGAAATTACAACACGACCCAACATTTGCTCAGTACTAGTGTCGGAGTTCCCAGTACTGCCATTCTGTATAGATTCCTTTGTGTGTTAGTACTGGGCCAATATTGGTATGATAACACCGGCAGGAGTATGGCCCACTACTTTTTCACAATCAGCTAAGCGCTGGCATAAAGTCGGCATTCAAACGTGCCATTTGTGACAGTTTTATTAGCTCAGTACAGACCCTGAACTAAGCTACAGTTTGTACTGCAGTCAACTGTACCAGTATCTATAATTTTCGTTTTAAAAGAAAAATACAACATTTTTTTAACCTTTACATTATTCATATGTTTTCTGAGTGCAATCCTGGGCCCAACTCCGACAATTTGCACTTGGGAGTGTCCAAAATTTTACGAATCACAACATGATTTGTGGAAATTCAAATTATTTCTATAAATAGTTTCGATAAGAAAACATCAATATATAACGTACGAGAAAAAACGTAACATTTTAAACGCTTTTTTTCTTAAAACCATGTTTTTTAAACTGGCGGGAAATGTATTGTAGGTGAAATGAACAATATTAAGAAACTATTAAGATATTGTTTTTCCGGCTTGAGACAGTGAAAAAATTAGAAACCTCCTCTTTATTTACTGTAACTACATAAAGTATGCAATAATATAATTTCTCTATTTTATACACGAATTAATTGATTATAATAATTAAGTTATAAATAATTAATGAAATAATAATAATACATTTTCAGACTAAAGACCCAAAACACATCCAATTGACCCAACCAGACAACAGAAGTCTACACAGAGAATAAATTCTTGTAAACAATACCATAACCATTTTCACTATTTTAGTTTTTGGACATTGCCAACTATATTTTATTAGGATCCATACAAAAACAATTTTTATAATTCATACAAAAATAAACATGGCTAGGTTAATAATATCGAAAGAGTTGAATGTATACCGTAATGGTTAAAAATATTCTTTGTGTTTATCATGAACTGATACTGAACGTTTATTAATATTTTATCTATTACAATGGTATTTTGGATTCCTAATTTATTCTGTATATTTTTGGTCGAATGAAGCTGGCAATTAGGTACTTCCCCAATGATTTCTGTGCCTAATGTATTGGTTAAGTGAAAACATTTTATAATCACACAAATTCGATAGAGTTTCAATTGATTTGAGCAGTCAGTATCGCAGCTTGTAAACAGTATATTCATATCTGATGAATTTTATACCTCTCGATTTTCAACTAAACGTATCCATGTATAATGAATTATGATATATATTAGCAAAAAGTAGTATACGATTCATCGGATTTTGGTGTTCATTAAAATATATTTTAAAATCAGGACAATAGCTTCATATATTGGTCTTATGTATACAATCTTATGAATTAAAAAGAATATGTTGACAACCTCTTTATAAGTGTTCATACCGACAGGGAAACGTGACCAAAACCTCATTTATTTATTTATAAAAAAAAAATTTTCCAAGCCCGCTCCTACTAACCAACGTCATTTGAAGAAATTAAAAATAATATGATATGTTACATTTTACACTCACTTCTGTAAAATTCGATTCATTTTCTTTGAAAGTTATATTCGGATCTATCATTTCTTGAAAAGAACTGTCAATTGAAATGCTTCTTATTGAAGATACAGTCGGATTGATTTCAGTCCATGCTGTCTCAGTTGTTTCCCCACTTACAGTTTCAAAAGAAATGTTTCTCTGAAAAATAATGTACATGAGAATTGTTTAAAAACGACATAAATTTGTTTAATATAATTTCACATAAAATCTTTGTTAAGTTCACACCTTCGAGAAAAAATGTTATTGCTTACACTGATACAGCTATACAACTGTCACCTTTACAAACATTTCTGACGATTTAGAGACAATACGTTAATATTGCATTGTTTAATACCATGCGCTTTAAGTACGTACAATAAGTCCATATAAGCATCAATGTATTTTTATTAATTTGTATAATGAAATTTCTCTATTTAATTTTATATTTAGACACAGTTTTATTCATTATTTGTTTGTGCCATCATGTATGTTCAAACTTAAAGAGTTGTTAGAGTCATTCTTTAATTAATTCACAGTACATTTTGAAAATTGACTATCTGCTTATTATAAAATGAAATATAATTATTAAATAAAACATGTTTCCGTCCTTTCGATAAATACGTTTAAATTTGTTCAATATTATGTTATAATTTTTAATTATTTGTTACAATTAAACAGACTTTAATTTCATTCCAATACCAGTCCCTCGTAACAAATTAGGTCTACAATATATTAATTTAACACTATTAGCAATTAAAAATGACAAACATTTGATAAAGATATTACAAACTAAATGTTATGTATTACGTTATATTTAAGAATAATTGCTTCATTGCGGATGATTGTTTGAACAAATGTGTACATATAGTAGAAAAAGGTAAAAAAGTTGCATGTTTATTGTGTCAACCAATTGGTATTATATACTGAAAAATTAGATGAGTGTTTATAAATTAAAGGATTTGTTGTACTTTTTCCTCAAACTGAAAGAGAAAGAAATACAAAACATAAGTGGAAAACAAACTTACTAACACCCACTTGGATTAGATCCGTTTGATGACGTAACATTAAAACTACTTATTATAACATTAAGGCAACGTCTATAAACCGGAAGTTGGGTATAGAAGCATTAGAAATTGAGCTGCAGTATTTATGGATATTCTCTTTAATTTATGTGTGATTTTATGCACAAGTTATGGTTTACAAAGAAAAAAGAGGAATTGAATCTGAAGAAAATTCTACTACATTGAGGATTCATAATACATAATTCTTAAACCATCACTTTCGCATAAAACCCCATAGAAATTACACTGTACAGTGTTACACATTTATTGAGAAATTAAGTTTCCCTTTTTCTCAATAAATCATACATTTTCCATAAAACCCGAAAGAAATTATGTAAGATATCAGTAACATGGCTATAGTGTTCACTGCACAGTGTTGCGAATTCTTTAATATATTACATTTCCTTTCTGCTATGTAAACTATAAATTTCCCCTAAAACTCCATAAACCCCATAAATCACTGCCAGATATCCATAACATGCTACAATTTTCATTGTGCAGATTTAACAATTCATTGCGCAATGCAGTTTCCTTTTTGTCGCTATTAACCATAAATACCCCGTAAATCCTCGAAAACATATTGCACGTTACCAATAATTAGACCATTAAATTTTCAAAGTGATTTTACGACTATCTTGTAAAGTGAATAAATCATCAGCATAATGTTTTCGAAATTCGAAACAACATAATGCAATCTTCTCAGCTCCAAATTCCACAAAATTCCACAACTTCCACAAAATTTCCAAATTCTACATATTATTGCCATAACAGTCCCACAACACAGCCATAATAAACCAAAAATATTACCATAAGTTTTCCAAAACGTATTAGAGTCGTTATCATGGTTTTAGGAGGTGTTAAGTATGCCCAAATGACTTGAAATTTTTGGAAACTATAGAGGAGATCCATATCTTGAGAAAAACTGTTCAGATTTTTCTTAACATCTTATATAACAAAATGTCCCAGGTTTGAAAATCACACTTTTTGGACATATCCAAGGGGTGAATTTTTTTTGCTTAGTGTAATTTGCACCAAACATTGGTAACGCAGAATCGATTTTATACCGCATAGATTAAAAATCGATTTTAAATAGTATCGAAAAAATAAAAAACAGAATTGACGTTGCGTAGAATACATTTCAGACCGCAATCATTTAGAGTCGAATCAGGTAAATATAATGGAATAATCGATAATTATACCCTACAATGAACAATTAATTTATTTCACACAATTATTGTAATTGTCTTTTGTTATATACAAATAATTTTATATTTTTAAATACATATATCTTATGTAGCTCATTAAAAAGGTTTGCCAAAAAATAACAAAAGTATAAATTATATATACTTTTTGGTTTTCAAATAATAATACATTATATTGCATTAAAATATATTATTACATAAAAACATGTTCGAAGTCATGGTTTTTTGATGAAAATGTGCAATTGATCATGTAACCGCAGGCGTTCTCGCATTACATTTAACATAATATGTATATATATATAGTTTTATTTACACATATATTCCATTATTTGAAATTACTGTTACATTCATTTGTCACCATTCTAGGATATCAGCGACATCAAATGCTTATTTTACTACTTTATTTTAATCCCTTTCCATTTTTAATACTACAGCTCCATTTCTAAAGCTTCTGTACCTATCATCCGGTTTACGGATTTTGCCGTTATAGATGTTACCATACACCCAATGCTTGTTATCAAGAAAATAATAGTTGTATACTTCAAGGTAGTTAAACTATAAATAAGATTGCCCAGGACATATTTTCGTACGATTTTCACTACAGTTGTAATAAAAAAAGCTAAACAGATGAGTTTTACACACGTCTCTGCCCTATATATTAGAGAGAAAAAGTAATGTTACCTTAACTTCATTTTTCTTCTTCTTTTCTTTCCTTGAGGGTACATTTTCATTCATCTTGTTACTGAGAGATGGAACGGGAATTCTTGATTTCAGGTTGTTTAAATGATCTAAACTTTCTGTAACATAGTAAATAAGTGTCACATTTTAAAAAATAAACCCAGATAGCAAAACGTGCACCTCAATTTCTGAGCAATTTCTTGTTGGCATTGAAATTGCGTTAAGTTTGTGAACTATTTTCACAAACTTATCCTACGTTGTAAATGATGATTTAAAATTTATATAAATTCTGTATATTTGTGAAATCACAATATTTTCTCAATCACATGCTGGCAAAACTACAGACAAATTAGGACGCACCTACTTAAATATTGGCAGAAACAGATTGTAGAATACGTTTCACAAAAATATCACAAATTTGATTACAAACATTGAACAAATATTGTCCAAACAGTTTGTACAGATATTTCTTTCAAAAAGTTGGAAGATTTTATGATTATTTTATTCCTATAGCATTCCGCTCAATTAGAAAGAAGAAGTTAATAAAATCAAACTGATTAAAAAGATTTAAAATGGATAATTAAATTTTTTGTAATAAGAATGTGTTAAAATTATAAGATGTTTATATTTTTTCAATTTTAATGGAGTCAAACTATTTGTAGATTGATGCTACAATGTTTCCTGACCTAAAGTAATAAAACTGATTGCAACAAAACTATAAACAAATACGGACGCATCTGAAAAAAAGGTTGTACAAATAATTTAACTATACTTTGTGCAATAATTGAGGTCTTTTGCTATTTCAGATAGACCTTGTGTCCCTATACTGATTGCATGGAAAGTGTCTTACACAATTACCGATGAAAGGATAAATTAATGGACATATTTAACATAGTATTTTAATGAAGTACGGTGAGCGCCAGGTGGTATCGGACACTTCACAACAATCTATTGATTTTCGCTTATTTAAAGTGTAACCATTGTGCATTAATGCTTTGTAGATAAATTTTCTTGCGAATTGTTGTTTATAATAAATTTAACGAGTAGCAAAATATTAAAAATAGCGTTTTACATTCTGCCGTAACGAAAAATATGTTATGCATCACAGAAAATGTGTTGCAATCATAATAATAATAATAATAATAATAATAAAAAAGAAAAAAAACCCTACCGCATGTAATTACAACCCTAATCTTCGGCTTACGATTTAAAACCATTTAATTTCAATTCAATGACTGTTTAGGTGAATTGAATTGTTTTAGGTGACTTAAACTTTGGTTATCAATACATAACCTAAAAATGCTTTAATAAAAAATGAAGAACAATCCAAACATTGTTTTTAATATTAGGAAAATATTAAGTAAACTTGAATAAATATTATAAAAAACAAAAATTTATACTTCA
>JABFPY010000157.1:0-11019 GCA_022817165.1 Phoenoteleia sp. ZL-2020 | reverse complement strand
AAATTTGACTTTTGTTTATATTTCATTATTACAGATGCTTAAAGTACGAAGATCATTGACGGAAATTTTATTGGAAGTGACAAACGAGGAGATAGCATCACTGTGTCGAGAAGTATGGAACCGCGCACGTTCCAAAGGTACTCCAGAAACACCCGATAAAACTAACCAGTCAAATCTTAGTTTCTTTTATTAGAGCGCGGCTGACAATTCGCAGCTCCGTATCCTTGCTACTTGGTGGCGACTAACGTCAAGCTCAATGTACACAAATCGTCGAGCATTAAACCAATGTTTTCCAATTCATAGGTTTAATTATTTGACGTGTTTTAGAATCTGCCCTGCTTCATTTTTACAGGATTCATATACGCATTCGCCTTCAGTTGCTGCTAAAAATAATAAACTGAATACATTCTAACATCAAAATCAAAACATATTTTATAAATTATTATCCCAAAAAGTGTTGAATTATTTTTAATTTTGATATAATAATTGGATTGATCCCTCCGTTTTTCCTGTCCTCGTGTAGTTCGATTGGATATATAACGATTACCGTGTTGTATTTATATTAGAAACATTTGATTATAAGCTCAATTTCAGCTTGCAATAAAGAGGGGGGAGGGTACTAGGGAATATGACAAGCCGGAAATAAAGTGGCGACGATCAGTTGTTTACTAAATGCGTGTGTCTTGTAAGTCCCTGCAGGAGAGACCCCCGTCGCATCCAACAACAAGGCCCCTCTTACTCAGATCTCTCGGAAACTTGGTAAGTAAACTGTAATACGTAGTGCGCAAGGCATGGTCACCGTAGATACGATCAGAGGGGCAACTGCTTGTTGCATTTACCATTACTGGCACAATGTTATATTTCTATCTTTACATTTCTAATTAGTTATCTACTTTTATTAAAGTTAAATCTGATATAAAAAAAGTTTTGTGGAGTGAATAATCAATTTATTAATTTTATTTATAATATATAAAGAAGAGAACAAGTGTTTAATATAGATTTCTTAAATATGTTATTTATTATTCCTGTTTTTAACTATGTCAAGATTTGTTATATTTTATTGTACAAATTTTTAAATTACGTAAATAAATGTGTATGTTGTATTCCAAGTTGTGTACCTTTTAAATTTAAGCATTAACAATGAAATGATACTAAGTATTTGAAAACTATTTGGCATACTTTAGCCTGAGTCCGAATTTGAAGAAGCCCCTCGTATGAGAAGTGCCTGTTCAGCCTGCTAGTCGTACTAAGTTGCTTACCTCTGGTCTCAGTTTGAGTCTGTCAGCGATTAGAATATGAAATGACATTTATTTTCTGTGCTACAGGTCTGGGCATCTATGGTGACAGTAACAGCGAATCAGATGATGAACAAAGTGAGGAGGAAAAGTCTCAAGAACATGATAGTGACGAAGAATTAAGGGTAAGTTAATTATCTACTTAAGTGACATACATTTTTTATTGCGAGTATTCAGTTATATTAGAATGTAAATAAAGTTATTGATAGTTTAATTATTTTGATAGCAATTACTTTAATGAAAACTGGTACTATCTTAATCTTATAATTAAAAAGTAGATTTTATGCCATTATAATTTATTATACTTAATTGTATAATTGTAACGTTATTACAATACTATGTTATTATAATCAACATAATGTAACATATAATTCAACCGCACCATAAATATATTTTGTTAATTATATTGTGTTTTATTTACTACTTAAATTTTGGTATTATCTTTAAATTGTATTAAGAATTACTTATAAAGTAACTCTTTTATTAATTTAAAAAAAAAGTTAAATATTATGATTATATAAAAAAATTACAACTTTATCCAAAGGGAAATACAAACGTATTAAAAAATATTAAACATTTTTTCACCTATTTAAAATAAATACAATTATCTTACTTTTCTTTCAAGTGTATACATTTTTTAATTCATTTATTGTGTAAGCAGGTATTTTTATTTTGCAAGTAATATTAATATTAATATTTATTAATTTCTATTTTTAATTAAAAGATATTTAATTAAGTTTAATTACATTAGTTCTATCTATTAATATTTTACATAGTAAAATATCATAAATTGTACATTATTAAAAATGTTTAAGGGGACATACAGGCAAATTGGCTAAAATCCGTAATTTTCAACGGATTTGGATGATTCTTGGTTTATTTTATTCCTTTATTTCAATATAATTAAGTTTATAAGCCAAAAACATTAAATAATGTTTTTTGTTATTGTAATTGTTTATAGCATGTTGAAAAATAGCTGTTTTCAAAATCGTTCCTGGAGTTAAATATTCGACCAATTCACTTCGTTTTTTTTGCTTAATGTTCGTAATTAAGAGGAGAATAAATTGTCTAGACGGAATTTTGATATTGTTTAAAATAAAAAAGTAATACTCATTTTTCCAAAAAGTACCGAAAAATGGGCTTAAAAAGAGCATTTTTTTAGTAAAATGTTTATAAAATTGTTAAAAAACAATTTATCAAAAATCCGTCTAGACGAATTGTTCCCAATACTATTCCAATCATTATGCAAAAAAAGTAAGCAAATCGGTTATGAATTGCACTCCAGAAACGATTTTGAATGCGAGAAAACGTGAAAACTAAAAACTCGAGAAAAACGCGTTTAAAGTTTTACTTATGTATTTTGAATATTTCTATGCAGTTTTTTCATAACTGAATACAACTTTTAATCTCCCATCCCTGGATAATAACTGGGACCTTCTTTTTTCCGTTTTACTCTTTCCTGAGCGCTTTTCTTCCGCTTTTCCGCTATTTTCTTGTACCGACTTTCTTCTGTGGCTCTACGCGCGCTTCGCATAGTACTTCGAATATCACGGTTCCGAGCTATTTTTTGTGCAAATTCTCTTGGATGATGATATTCTACACTGTTATTAACTGATATTAAAATCTTATTAAATTTTTTACATTCAATTTTTTGATTTTCGATTTCTATTTTATATCACATTTTTAACATTATTTTGAAAAAGAACGTATAATTATTATTAACAAATAATTAGTTTATTGCATAGTATTTACGTACAAATAATACCCATCTTTCTTAATTTTATTATATTTTTGCCTAAATATAATATAAATTTAGTGACAATTTTTAGAACCAAATGAGAAACAGATAATATCAAATATTTCAACTTTCTGCAGTAGCGCGTAAAAATTCATTTTCAGCCATTTTGAATTCGATTTTTTAAAAATAAATTATACCACATGAAAGAGAAGACTTCAAAGTATTAAAATACGCAATAAAATTTGTTCCAAATTTTTATCATTTTTGGTCATTTTTGCTTGTATGTCCCCTTAATGCGTAGGGAATACGGAAATAGTATATGACTTTACTAGTGAAAGAAGTTGGCACTTCTCCCACTAGTGCGAATGGTATTTCCAGGATAGACAGGAAATGCCAGGGAATTCGCAACAAAATGTTCTAAGTTACTCCAGACTAAGCCTAGAATTTGATTGAAAATTGCTTGTGCATAATGTAAATACGAATAATTCCAATTTATAATTTTTTCTAAAACCACCAAGAATCGTCAGTATTTATCTTATGAACAGTCAGGAGTTTTCTATTAAATACTAGGTTCAGCCTGGAGTAACTTGACAGCACAAGTGAAGCGACTGTTAACAATTCTTACGAGTGAGATATAGTTCTCGCACAAGTTAAGTAGGATATATTTTTTACAAGTACGGCAACTATACTTAAGTTTATTTACTATTCCAATGCTATATATTAATTAGTTGGTTGATTTGAATTATATACTGAAAAAATAGATTGTTGCTACAACAGTTTGTTTCTGTAACAGTCAGGACTATTATAATTTTAGTTATAATTAATACTAATAAATGAAGCACTTATTTACATTCTAATTAGTGTAAAATTATTAAAAAATGTTCTCCAACTACTTTGACAACTATTTAAACAATTA
Organism: Phoenoteleia sp. ZL-2020; assembly: GCA_022817165.1. NCBI lineage: Eukaryota > Metazoa > Arthropoda > Insecta > Hymenoptera > Scelionidae > Phoenoteleia > Phoenoteleia sp. ZL-2020. Next base: position 7,070 of record JABFPY010000157.1, on the reverse strand, counting down.
CATTTAAATAAATAAGATAGTTTTGAGGTTAGTTCGTTAACCAATTAGACCGTGATGTCTATACTATTAGACCCAGTTAAAAATTTTCGAGTCGTTGACGACTCGTTGCCGCTGCGGTAATTCGAGTCGTCACCGACGCGTGGACGACTCGTCGACGACGTGTCAACGACTCCGAAATTGGCATCCGCCAAACGCGTCGTCAAAGCGTCGTCAACGCGTCGTTATCGCGTCGTTTTGTCAACGTATCGTTAACGCGTCGGATATTAAAATATATTTTTTAAAGTTCTTTTTAAAGTTTCCAAAAATAATTGGAAATTCGTATTTTCTTATATTATTCAATATTAGCATGTTACAAAAAAATATTTGTGTCTGATCTATATCGTTAAAGATTCCTCAATGACGCATTAACGAAGCGTTGACGAAGCGTTGACGACGCGTTGACGACGCGTTTGGCGGATGCCAATTTCGGAATCGTTGACGCGTCGTTGACGAGTCGTCCACGCGTCGGTGGCGACTGGAATTACCGCAGCGGCCACGATTCGTCAACGACTCGAAAATTTTTAACTGGGGAGTACACAATGCGCACTATTGATCCAACAATCTGTTTTTTCAGTAAAGTATATTATTTCACGAGTGAAAACGATACTTCATCTACCACAAAAACAGATAGCAGTTTTCATTGGAATATAAACACTTAAAAGTTATGAAAAAATATATTTAATAAATATAATTGGTGTTATAATATTAATTTTAAATTATTAAAAATCGTTCTTTTATTCCAATTAATAACACTTTTTATAGCTTACTGTATAAAAAAAACTTAATTACTTCATTATCACTTCTTACTTTTTGGTTGCTCATTATTTCATGATTTATTTTATTCGTTACTTCATATTCACGTTTATTTTCTGTGAAATTCGAAAAACAGTCTGAGAAACACGGACTTCTCCCATTCTTTTTACTTTTATCACAGTTGAAAAAACGCACATTTGTTTCATGAAAAACTGTTGGAGAATGCATTTTTACCATACGTTTAAGAAAAACGTATTACTAAAAAAAATGTTGGCATTTAAAAGTTCAACATATATCATAGATGTATAACTTCATCATAATTATTACAATAATTTGAAGTTATAAATTTATGTATGTAGGATGTTCAATCATAATTACGTAATTATCATTTAAAGAAAAGGATCCCCTGATAAAAAAAAGAAGTGTCACGTTACCCCAACAGATGGATTGAAGGTAGAAGGTTAATAATTCATACGTTCATAGAAGTTAGAAAAGTGGTTACATAGAAATTAACTACATGCTGCCTAAAAAAGGTAATATACTTACAACTTATCTAATTTCTGAGTAACCGTATGGATATTTCTACCTATTATGAATGTATAATCGAACTAATTTCTAACTTGAATTTACCACGTTCTATCGAGGTAGTGACAACAGTGGTTGATTTGATGTAATACTTCTTATGGCGTATTCGTTTTCTACATTATTTTAAAATGTTGTAAATTTGTCCTTTTCTCTCCTATCATTTAAAATTCTGAGAGAAAAGAACAAATTCGCGTTTTAAATAATGTAGAAAACGAACATGCCAATAGATGATGTGAGAACTGATGTTAGATGAAAAACACTCATTTTATAAGAAATTTTACGTCAAATCTCACATCAGATCAATCATCTATTTCATTAGAAATCAAACATCAGTTCTCACGTCAGATACCTTAAACATAAAAAATCTTAATCAAGATAAGTGTGCTTTCGGTGTAATTGTGGCCAGTTTTAGGCGCATTTTAGCCATCTAACTAAAATTTACTGACATCCACGAGGGTATTACCAGTCTTCATTCAAAAAATTAAATATGTTAATTTTTTATGTTTTGCATGTTCATAGATAACAACAATACTAAAAGATGTAAAGTTCCGAAACTAAACGATACTATATTTGAAGAAAAAGAAGATCTCCAAGGAGAGGAAACAACTAAGAAACGAAAAAAAGAAAGAAAAGTAAATATTTACATTTTAAAATATAAAATCCATAACGGATCCCACATTTAAGGTTTTACATTAAAATTATACATAAATAAATTTATTATTTAATTAATGAAAAGTAACTATATATGATCAAATATTTTACATTATACAGAAAAAGAAACATAATAAACACTACATCATTAATAAATAATTTATTTAAAGTGTTTTTTTTTGGAACCGTAATTATACGTCTGTCATAGAGCTTCTAAAGATGTTTTTTATTCGTCTTTGCCTATTTAAAGGATTATTTTTAAAAACATGTAAACATTTCTGATAAAAAGTCTAAAAAGTACTATATTTGAAAATAGTATCGCAAAGTTGTTCTCAGTAATTAAATCATTATTGAAATTACTTATTTACTATATTACATCCATTATGGAGACGGATTTCTGAGAAATCTAAAAAAGTTTGACATTAAACTCTGAAATACACTGACAAAAGATCGGAAAAACTCAAAAAAAAATTCCCAATTTTCAGAGGTTTTTAGAAACAGTTGAGAAGGCAAACATTTCCCCAACAGAACAAAGGCATATTAAAAGTAGAAGGTTGATAGATTATGCATGCATAGAACGTTGAAATGTCCACGCGGTTACGTTGAAATTGGCTAGATTCTATATAAAATAGTTAATATACCTACGATCTAGCTAATTTCTACGTAACCGTATGAACATTTCTACCTACTGTGTATGTTTGTGTGTTTACCTTTTATGAAAATATCTTTCATCTACCATGCTCTATTCAGCTTTCAGATAATTTAAAAATGTTTCACAAAATCTACGATGTATTCAGACTTAAATGTCAGACATTTTCGTATATTTGTAGGAAAAGCTCGTAGTTACAAAAAGTTTGTAAATATAAAAGAATCTCTGATATTTAAGTCGGAATATATCGGAAAATATATGAAAAGGTTTGAAAATCTCTGAGTGTTATGGAAGAGTTTCTCAGGGATTGCAAGAACAATTTTGAGGAATCCACTTTTACAAGGGATGCTTTTAAGTATATCTTGTTAAAAAAATAATTTAAAAACGATCGAAAAATAAAGTCTTGTAAATTTTATTTTTAAGTTCAGTTTTATGTTCCATATAAAAATACATAATGCGATTTTCATAAATTATTTAAAGCTTTTATGTTTGTTTTTCTGAGTTTTTATGGCATTTTAAAAAATATTATAAGTGCTGACTTTAAAAACTATTTTCTTTCATATTTTATAATAATTATTTTTTAAGGATTCCAAAAAGAAAAGCAAATCAGCTCGGCAAAAAGAAAACGAAGCAATCGTTGCAGAATACTTAAATCAGGCTCAAGATTCAGAAAATGAGAATGTAAGTTAAATTAACCTTGTTTAATATATAGTAAAGATACTTGGAAAATAAATAAAAGCATACTCACCTAATAAGATGAAAAACCTTAATAGTTGTAAATAATAGCGCAATAGCGTAATAGTCTTTTGCATTATTAGTTAACTTAATTAAGATGCTCCGTAACAAAAAATAATTAAAAAAGTAATTAAACTGCTCTAAAATTAAAGTGCAATTAAGAAAATATTAACTGAGATTCTTAAAAATGGGAAACCTAGCAAGGAAGACATGAACTATTATGCTCTATAATTAAGAAGTTACTGAATAATTAAATTACGTTTTAAAACAAACAAAAATATATAAAATTTTTTAAAAAATTAATAAAAACTTATTTAACATACTGTAGCAATTCCATTTTTTTTACTTTAACAGATTTAAGACTGTTCCCGATGATTTTCGCCAGTAAAATATAATTTCATTAATTATATTCGAACCCGGATTTATTGCCAGTCATTTAAACATGAGTAAAATGATCAATTTTGTCATCTTAATATTTATTTAATTTTCTTACAATTTGCTCATACTTCTTACAAAACAAAGTATAAATAAATAAAAAAAATGTATACAAAAAATTGCTAGGGTTGCACGGATTAATGCATATTATAAACTTGGTTCTATATATATTAAATACAGAAAAAAATGTAAGTTAAATGAATTTCACTTTTATAATAATAATATATAATAATAAATAATTTAAAATTTAAATTCCCTGGAAGAATTATTTCTCTAAAAATAGCATGAAAATGTTTGACTAAAAGGTTGAAAATCTCTGCAAGTAAAATAGCTAGGAAAATCTGAAATATTCCAATTGTCAATTGTTATTAGAATTTTTTAGAATAAATATAATAATTATGCAATCTTCTAAAAATCACTGACGAAGAAAAATTTAAAAAATTGAAAAAGATATAAAAATTCAATAATGTATTGTTTTAATAATTAAATGCAATTTGAAAAAACTAACATTAATTATGACAAATGTAGAAACTTTGAACATTTTAGATATTTCTAGTGATCTTTTCCTTCAAGAGTAGAAATTTTCAGAGTATAATTTTTAGAAAGTTTGATCAAATATATATAAAGACAATATGTGACAGACGTTCAAATCATGTTTTTAAAACTTCAAACTGAACTAAAATAAATTCTTTTCTTAAGTTCTAAAACTTTACTGTGAACAATAATTAACAATAAATAACTTACACATTAAGGGATATCTTTTCCGACTTGTATATGTTAAAATGTAAGATCAGTTAATATGACGTATAAATGACTACAAATATTTCTCTACTTAACCTCTAGTCAAAACTATAAAATCCAGAATATTCTTATTTCAGATAAATTGTATATATAACGGTTACTTTTAATAATTTTATCGAATGTAATTCCTATTAACCTTTTCATTTTGGAGCAGTGTAGTTGATACTTTTCTTAATTGAATTTGAAATTGTGCATAACTAATTATGTTACTACAGTAAAAGCTCCCTCGCGTCCACTCCTTGTTGAAACTAAAAATTTCTACTGTAATAGAATTTTAATTATTCATCAGTTTTTGAGCAGCTTAAATATAGCCATGATTACGTATTTGGCAGATGGCAACAAATTAATTGTGAAATAATGTAAGATATTTAAATATTTATGTTAATATTTATGTTAAATATTAATAGGACGAAAGAAATGACAACGAGGACCAAACCATGTTAAAGAATAGTCTTAAAGTTGCTCAAGAAGAATTTGAAATGCTACAGGCCAGAATAAAAGAATCTAAAAAAGCTCTAACAAATTATGAAGAAGCCCTATCCCAAATGATGAACAAAAAAAGCGAAAAAGAAAATAGAGAGCAAGAAGTTATTGAAATATTTGATTCCGGTATGTATTTATTTAGTCTTAGAATAGCATGTTATATTGTGACTTCGTTATGTTTAACCTTTTTAGGGGCACAGTAATTTAAATGCAGAAATGTTTATAATAATATATATTTATTAGCTTTTACAGTAGTTTCAAGATCAAAATTTAACATTTCAAAATGACCGATGTTTGTAAAAACAATTACTTCAATTTAGATAAAATTCATTATTTGGGATTCCTTTGGTTCATTAATAACAAATTTCAGGTCAAAATTCAAAACTAAATGACAAATCCAAAACGGCGAGTTTTTTTACAAATTGTTAAAATTTTGTTGAAATGTAGTTTTTAAGATAATTAAGAGTCAGATATAAGAATATATATAAACAATATCTAATAAATCATAAATTCCTTTCCTTGTTAGTATTAGCACGTGCAATGTACATTTTCAAAACGTTTCTTAGGCTCCAAATGATAAAACGAAACAAACTTAGAAGCTTCGAAATTGAAATACTGAACCTAAACGAAAATAAATATAAATATAGTTTTTTTTGCACTTTTAACTAAAATCAGTTCGCACGTTTCATTATTTTTCATTCGCGCATTTAATAGAAAAAATTATTGTAATTAGCGCTTATGAAAATCACAACCAATAATTACACAGCTTACGAAAATCTCTTAATCAATTAATAATATTAATTAATAATCTTAAAAAATTTGTTAAAAATATCACAGATATTAGTCATGTGTGTTAATAAAATTATCACACATTTTATTTCCAATTTTGTTTTGAACAATCTTTGTCGAAAAATTATGGATTTCAATGATTGTTGAAGAACAATTGTGAAATCTATGAATTGCAAGAAATATGTTATTCAATATGTTTAATTATTGATTATTTTGACTTGCATGTCAATACTTATTGAACATAAATAAAAATTTCATCTCGACTCGGTAACTCTAGGCGTACAAAAGAATGAAACTCGCGCTGGTTCCAATTTGAAAAGATTGAAAATTGCCCTCCTGTTCGTGTTAAAATCAAGTTCTTTTAATTTATAGCAAAAGTAATAAACTAAAAATAATTTATAAATTAATTTTAACAGCAAATGAAGACATGCGACAGGATAAAGAGAACATCGATGAAAGTGCACAGCCAGGAACTGTCAAACGTGGTGAAATATATCTGGGGAACGGGCATTGGATAAAAAAAGAAATCTACGACGAAGTTAGAGACTACAAGGAAGCGGCAAAAGTAGTATCCGTTACCGCGCGTCAATTATGGGGAGATGAAGTGCTCGCAGAAAGATGTGTGAAAACAAATAAAAACACAAAGTTGCAAGTTTTGACACCACAGAAGAAAGGGATCGTAAAGAAAGTATTAGATATTTATTTAAAACGTAAAAAATATCCAGATACATTATATGACAAGGAAATGGAAAAATTTAACACGTATTTGGGAAGAGCTATAACGGCAGCTAAAAAAAGTATGAGAAAATCAGAAATTGCTGGCACATCTAAAGAAGGAAGAGAAGAAGAAGACTGTGAAGAAGTACAGGATTAGTTTTTTTGTAGATTTATTGATTTATTGGCATTTATGTAGAAATCAAAAAGAAAAATGATTTATTTTTGTAACAATTATCGATTCCTTAAATATAATGAAACTCTGAATAAAAAAAAGAGTAAAAACTGTACAACTTTTTCTACATTTTTCACAATTGTTTTAAATTTTTTTTACATAAAAATATGCTTTGAACCTTCCTCCTTCATGTAGCTTCAATCAAAATGTTAATAACTCATTTTTTTTAGTTTTTTAACACTATTTATAGCGGTATCAGTG
>JABFPY010000156.1:0-11032 GCA_022817165.1 Phoenoteleia sp. ZL-2020 | reverse complement strand
GCCATCGTAGAGCCAACGTTGTTGATCAATAAAAATATTTTCCGATTAAGCAAATGGACCCATTACTGGCACTACATTGGTATGCAACTTTCGCCTGTTATTAATCGACGCATAACCAACTCTGGTTCAATTATATAACCGTCATTGGGCCATCGTAGAGCCAACGTTGTTGATCAATAAAAATATTTTCCGATTAAGCAAATGGACCCATTACTGGCACTACATTGGTATGCAACTTTCGCCTGTTATTAATCGACGCATAACCAACTCTGGTTATGCGTCATAACCAATATAAACATATTGTATGTATTGTATATATTAATATCAAATATATTGTTTGATATTTATATTATTGAAGATTAGTTTAACGTACTGTGAAAACTATTAGTGTTGGGTACTCCCTTTTTTAATTAATATAGAGGAAAAAGAATAGTAATTAATTAATAATTAATTAATTAATTAAGTTTGGTAAAGAAAAATACATTTTTATATTAGTGCAAAAGTTTAATACATACTAACTTCTCTTTAAGTCGTGTATAAATACATTTCGATACAATATCTCGTAAGTAGCATACATGCTTTTCTTGATTGAATTGTTTAATATACATTATTCCGACTTCTTTTGATAACAGAGGATATACAAAAACGTTATCTGCAAATTCGTACTTAACGCCTTCAATTTTAATATCATTTTTGCCTTTGTTTTCGGTGTTAATGAACATTAATTCTATACGCATTAATTCGCCATTGTTCAACAAAACAAAGTTATTGGGATGAGATGATGTTATAACATATTCGCCTAAATCAATCTTTGAAAATATTGTCATTTTCTTTTGAACTTCAAGAACGGAAACAACAGGTGTTTTATTAAATCTTGATACTTTATATATGAGTGGATACCGGTTTTGCAAAGAAGGTACTTCTGCTTTTTGGAGTTCTTGTATACGCCTATATATTTGAGCAATTGGATTAACCGAATTTTTGACAAGATCTCTTATAAAGCCCATACAGTCTTCGAACGGGAATGCAGAAAAAGAAAATAAAGGTGCTCTCATTGTTATTACATCATCTGCAATATGAATTAAATTATGGATATTTAATGTTACAGAATCGTCGCCGTATAACTTTGGCATTAGTGAAACAAATTTTCGTAATAAATGTTTTGCATAATCGGCATGATCTACGGCAAGTTCTAATGATGACAATATACGAAAAGACACGAATAATAGCATAAAATGTTCATATTTAACTTGTGACAACATTTTTTCGAGAAGTAATCCACTGCAATATAATAAATAAAATCTGTGTTGAGTGGCTTTCCAATTAACAATGTCATTCAAATCGAATTTCTTCCTTTGAAATTCTGAGGGAATATCATTTGAAAGTGAATTTAACATTTGCTGCAATAATAATACATTTCGTATTCCAATTCTATTTTTAGGATTTCCATAAATGTGAAAATTTAGAAAGTAATTAGATATACCGAGACATAGGTGCATTGGATCAAGTACTACGTTTTTAACAATATCAAAATTTGAAAGATCTAACAAAGGTGAATTTTCAAATTTTTGGTGATGTTCAAGTTGACGTTTCGTGAGAAATGATTCATGAGATCGTTCAATGGAATCAATATTACTAAATACTCTCTTGCCCTTCGTAAATTTTCTTGCCGTTTGTTTCTTTGTTTTTTTCGTCGCAATAGTTTTGCCTATTACTTCACACCTTTCGCATGCGCAAAACCCAGTATGTCCTTTACACTGTTTCAAAAAAGCTCGAGCAGGTGTGTCGCAAATGAATGCTTTAATATTAAAATTAAATTGTTGATTTTTAATGATGACACCATTTTTTATTAAATCATTTGATTCGGTTATAAAATCTTTGAGGTATTCCTGGGGGGATTTTGGTTTAGCACTTCCATAATATAATGCTATCAGGAAAGGCTTTGTAGTATAATCATTCTGATATACATTACCCAAAATTGGCCACATGTGATTTTTAGATTTTCTGTAGATTTCTGCCCCATCAACATTTACTAATAACTGAATATCTGATTCAGTAAATTCATCTGGATCTATAATATTTTGTAGATTATGTTGAATTCCAATGTACTTATACTGACCATAGGTATCATTTTTACTGCACATTAATCGAGAATCGCATTTCTTTGTATCCGTTTGTAACAAAGTTTTAGCTGATTTTGGAAGCTGATGATAATTTTCACTTCTCAGAACTAGTAGCAATTCATTTATAAATTTTTGAGTAATTGTGCCGATATTTCTTTGTATAAGAGCAATACATTTTTCTTTGATATCCCCTTGGATTAATTCATTTTTGCTATATTCTTCTATTGTGAATAAACTATCGATTTCCAAATCTGGTGACGATGATGAACTTGAGATATTGCTAAATGATGAAACACTATCTCCTAAATTTATATTTTCAACCGGAGATTGAAGACCAGTTTCATTAATGGTTGATTCTTCAGGGATGTAAATGTCTTCAATTGATTCAGATATAATTTCATTATCCGAAGATAAAAATTGTTCGTCAATAGATGAATGTATAAACGAAGTGATTTCATTTCCAGCTGTACTACACTTCTTTCCAGAGTCAGCAATTGATGTCCGGGAATCTTTTTCCTTATTTTCTGTAATTTTGTAATTTTAATTTGCTGTTTATATTTAAATATGCAAGTTTTTAAATCATCAATACTTCAATGTCGATGTTTACCTTGTTCTTCTCTTTGTTTTTCTGTTTTCAGATATCGACATTTCTGAACTCGATATTTACTTGACATTTTGAAATATATCCTGGTTTATTATGTTACAACCTAAATAACATAAATATTGTTTAACCAAATTGAAAACTTATACAATATAATATAAATTTAAAACTAATTTTTTCTATTTATGGCGGATACCATAATTTTTTAAGCAAAATAAATAGTTAAGAGAAAAAAAGTTATAGAAAAAATTACATTATTGTAAATATTTACGTTATCAAATTATATATAATGGGAATAGAATATTTAATTATATTTATTTGGGAATCTTGAAATTAAATTCAACAGAGAATTTATGTACATTTTAAAAAAATATCAAATACATCCACTTGTATTTTATTTAGACTAATAATTAAATATTTCAATCAATTATAAATTTATTAAAATACTTAATAATACAAAAACTATCAGTGACACATTTGTATTTTTTTGTTTATTTTTTCGCGAACAAATTTATTGAAGCAACAAGTATTCCCTAATTTATTTCAAATTTATTAATTATTTTTTTATATTTGTAAAATACCATAATATCGCGATAATTTTAGTTCATCAATTTACTAACTAACTATTTTTGTAAATATAGGTTGCTTACGGAATGGCATTCTGCATGCAAAATCTGCAAGCAAAATGTGTTCTTAAAGACAATAATATAGAAAAAATATGAAAATTTGTCTTAGCTAAGTATAATGTTATACATAATTCAGTTATACATACTATTTTTAGAATTGTAAATCATATTTTTATTTAGATTTTAAACTTTAACTTTTTTAATATTAATTTTTCTCTTCATTCATGTTTATGACTTTGAGACTGAAATTCAATTTAGATTATGGATTTTAAGTTCCATTTTGAAAAGTTTTTTCAAATTAATTTCATAATTATAATTCGATTATAATTTTATTTTGAAAATGATTATTTTCAATAATTATTCATTGATTAAATTGTTTTAATAGAATTTAATTTTATTTTGAAATTAGTTTTTATTTTCTAAATGTCATAAAAATCAGATTTTTATTTTGATTCTGAAATTTGATTGTAATGTTGACTTTTTCTAATTTATATATAAATTTTATTTTTATTTTGATTTTCATAATTTGTGTTGACGTCATTTTTTATTTGCTTTATTTAATTGCATCTAAAATATTTCACATCAGACATATAATTAATAAAAGTAACAATTTACATAATGATTCTGATAAATTTAATAATATATATTTGCAAAATTTAATCTAATATTTCAATGACTCTAATATTTTTTTGTATTCAATATGCATATATAAAATTACGTTTTTGGGATAAGTAATTTTAAGTATCATAAATAAGTATAATTTTAATCTGCATAAAATTTGTTGTAATATTTTTTAAAAATTAAATTTTGTTTTAATTTTAATTTTTGTAAAAAATAAAAATTTAATAATTTTGAGTTTTTTTAAATAACAGACGAAATTAGACTCTAAATCTTTAATATGATGTGAACATGATCAAAAGAATTATATACAACACTTTACTTAGTTAAAACTAATTTTCAAACATTTTCAAAATTAATGTTTATGTTATGTATTTAAATTTAATTTGTCTTTAAGAACACATTCTGCATGCAGAATGTATGTATAATTATTAAAACGTTCTTATATCATCAAGTTTAATATGAACTTAATTAAGTATTCAACAATTTTGTAAACTAATATTATTTTACGTATGTAAACATTAATTTTATTTTAGAAAATATTTAATTATTTATAATTTTTATTATTTTAATGTCTGATAATGTTTAAATATTCTAAATTAAACATCACTCACTAATTAAATGGTTTTTCCCAATCTGTTGCTACTACTATATTTGCATTTAGCTAAAATTGTGAGGCCAATTATTTATAATACTATTTTACAGTTTATCAATTCGATTTTTCACTAATCATTACACTTTTTTCAATTTGAAATTAATATATTTGGATAGGTGCTTCTCATGGACATTTAATTCTACATACGATCATATGTATTTAGGTTGTAAACACACCGTTTGAAAGATATTAGATTACTCCTGATTGGCGCAATGAAACATTCTGATTGGTTCTTTTAGATGCTAAACTTAATATTAAAATAATTAATTTATGCTGTATTAAATTATTAGATATGTAATAATTCAGTTTTTAATTGTATATAATATCTTTAGATAGAGTAAATAATTACATAATTGCTATCTTTTAAATGTCTAATTTTAATGGCGCCACATATTTTGTAAACTAACACTCGGGATTGACCTTCAGTTAATTTTCATTGTTTACGAGATTTTAGACGGTCGCGGACGTGCGTTAATAGTGTTTTAATCTTATTTGTGATTAAATTGAATTTTAGCAAAAATTTTAAGTAAGTGCTTTTTATTATTATTAAACATTATACTGTTAAAAGTCAATTAAAACAATATATAATATAATTAAACTCTCCTTCTTTCTTTTTATTTTTATAACCTAAGAAATTTATTTTGTTTTTTTCATCAAAAACTAACAAAATTAACATGTATTTTCTAAAGACTTTGATAATCATAATAAAACCTTTCTGTAACAATTGAAAATATAAACAAGTGAATTAATTTTTGCAAATTGTAAAAACATAAATATTTATGTATGTTAATTCTTTTCGTAGAATGACAGAAACGCATGCTATCGTGTCTTTTATTGAATATGAAAAAAACAATAAAAAGTCTATTGAATTAGTGCCTATGTCTTGGGTTTCATGCAAAAAACGGAACAATTATTGTGTTTATCCACCCACAAGAGATTGGCCAAAAGTCAGAGAATGGGCAGAAAGTAACAAACCACCACTTTCCAATTGGGAGTCGTACATAGTGGATATTTTAAAACGAGCTTGTAAGTATTTCTGCAATATAATAAAACCTAATTAAATTACACACTTACACATATACACGATTTAAATCTCAAAATATAATGTAAATTTATTTATTGAATAACAGCTGAATTAATAATTATTATGTTTTTTAATTATAAATTATTGTTTACTTAATGCATAGAAATTTGTTATATATTTTTTAGAATACAAATGTCAATTTTTATATGCACATACACTTTGTTATTATAGAAGAATGTTGTGGATTAAAATGCTAATTTTTAAGGTAAAAATGACAATTTTTATAGTCAGTTTTTGAGGTTATGTGAATTACTATTTTAGGAGGTAAATTATTATTTTTCGGGAGGAAATTCGCAGCAGAGATTTTCAAAAGAGAGAATATTTGCTTTCAAGTTAAAATAACTTTTTCTTATTTAGACGTTTTTAGGATGAATAAACGATTTTGTCGCTATACACGCGTGCCTGTTTATGCAAGTTGTAATATGTTAAATCAATGAAATTCTTTAGCAATATTGTATTATCTCTATTTAATTATAAATAATTCACTTATATATTTTCAATCCTCAATATAATTTATTAATGTTATAACATTTAAATTCGTATTTTAGCTAATTTTCAAGAAGCTGAGGAATATCTGGATGACTTCTTGGATACTTGCAATCTACAAAGCGCGGTAGAATCTGACGATTCTATTGGAAGTGACATGGCAGACACCAAAACTGCAAAAAAGTCTATCGTTAAATCATTAAAGGACATTCCAAAATTTAATACCAGCAAGACTGACACACAAGCACCAGAAAAAAATAAAGGTATTTGTTTAATTATATTTGCAAAAGAAATTTATAAATGGAAATGGATTTGTATATAATAGTATTTAACGATGTCATGTGTGAATATTTTAAAATATTTTCTACTAACTATTTTCATCAAAGTAATTATATAAATTCAATCTTTTACCAATATATTATATTAATATATTATAGCAATGTATTACAGTTGTTTTAATAGCTGGATTGTATGTTAATGTCTTAAAAATAATATATATATATATATATTTATTACATAAGTGAGAAATATTTATATGATTGTTTGATTATTATTTTTTATTAAAACGAAATTAATTATTTTTGCAAATATATTTGAGTTGAAGTACCTTATATTTACTTATTTAAAATCTTATTATATTTAGTTTTCAAATTATGCTAATGATGTGCCTTTAATATTTCGCAAATTATTTTGGCTCATAAAGTAGTAATTTATAAATTGTTGCAATAACATTATTATGAAAAGTAAAAATTAATTACATTGTTATTATAGAATGAATTAAATTTCAAAGAAGTTTAAATTATTAATACTAAGTGGTCGATATTGTTTTTTATAACTATGTACAGATTTTTTTAGAAAAAGAAATCTAATGTAATATAAAGTTAAACATTGCAGTTAAAAATAATCTTTCAGTTGTTTCAAATAATTAATTTGATAATCAGTATTGTATTTAAATTCAGGTTTTATAAGATAGAAGTTACGTTAAAAAGTAAAGTTTTATAGTTTTGTATATGATTTTTTATTATTATCTTGTATTATATTATTATAGTGTATTATATTATATTGTATTATATTAGACTGTGCTGAGGAAGTTAGCAGCCCCCTGTTTGTAAACCCATTACCAAATGATAGTATTGATTACATTAGTAAGTATATATGCGAATTTTAATTTAATAATCTTGTATTAATATTAAAAATAAAAGAAAATTGAATACACATTTTTAAAATTACAGGTCTTCCAAAAATAAAAACTGCCCTCCTCGCCGTGCTCGACGAACCTATAAACAAATTGAAAGAATTTGTTGCAAACGAAGTTGCATCGTGTAAAAGAAGTATCCAATATGACTTGAGAAAGAAACACGAAGAGATAATTAATACTATGAAGAGGGGCGTACGATCTAGTAATAAATCATTGGGAGATATAAAAAAATCATTAGATTTTGTAGAGGCTTTCGACACATTAGAAGACTTTATTGCGTTTGATCAGTCCTTAGAAGATGCAGAAAAAAAACAGCTTATGGTATATATACGACTTCATACTTATATTTTTTATTTTATTATTTTAAGGCACTTCTTCATGGATTAACTTATTTACAGGTAGAACTCATGAATATATTAATTGGCTCTGCTAATACTGTAAAAGATGGAATATCGAACATCCTTCCTAATATAATACGGAAAAGCGTGCAATTGAAATTTAGCGGAGCTGGGAAGATTATCAAAGGAAAGCCTCAAAAACAAAACTTTAGCTTAACCAACACCTACAAGTTAATGACAGGTAATTATTATTATTCATTTATCCAATTTTATTCAAAATTGATCTAAAGATTTGTTAGTTTTGTTAGTTTTTGTTAAATTACTATTATATAAATTAATTTAACATCTAATAATTGTACATAAAACAGTTACTTAAATAATTAATTTTAAATATTTAATTTAAAACAATGTTTTAAAAACTTACTGGAATTATAATAATTCGCTAAGTCAATGGTTAATATTTTTGTACGCGGTATTTAAATTTCTTTAGTTCCAAACATGTTTCCTGATTTCATTATGTCTTTTTATTTCTAAAGAAAAGTTAATTCAGAAACTAACTTTTAAAGTTTAAACTTAATTTCAATTCTTTATATATGAGTTTCAATAACTAATAAATAATCAGATTATATACAGTACATCTTTATTTATAAAATTAAACATTGTTCGTATAATCTTTTTATTATGATAAAATAAACTCATGAAATTGTTATCCATATTTTATACTAAATTCTCGGTAATAAATTTTGATATATTTATGAATAACAAGGATATGGTTTGTAATATTATATTATCTATTTTTTACAGATGTTCTATTGGAATCAATTCCAAATAGTGACAAACAAGGTGTTTTCAGTCGAACAAGTCGTTGGTTTTCGGGTGCACCTGATAGAGAGGGAGGAAAAAAGGACCGAAAGTCGATGGTTCAAGCAAACTGATAAACTTCTTTCTCATTCACATTCACTTATTTTTTAAAACTTGATGGATATGGTTGTATCCACTATTTATTATTTTCTTTTCTTAATAAAGTTATCATCGAAGTTAATATAAATAATCGACAAAAAATCTTTAATTTACAATGAGCATCACATTTTAAGATCATGTGCAAAAAATCAATAATGTATCAAATTTTAATTTCAGTAATAAATTAATATAAACTTTATCTCTATGTAAATTTAAATAAAATAAAATTCCCCAAATTCTCAATAGCAATAAATAAATTATTGTCAACCAAATTCCATTGTTTATGATAAAGATGTACCGTCAAACGGGATGAGATGAGTAAGGAGAGTGAGTTGAAAAGTCAGTTTTGTTAATTTTTTATCACTTCAAAATTAGATTGAACCTCAAAAAATCCTAATATGATAAAAGAAGTTATATCTAATTTAGAATAAATAAAAAAATTAACAAAAACTGTATATTCAACTTATCCCGTCTACTCATCTCACCCCGTTCGACGGTACTTAATATTGTAGATATTTTTAAAATGTTTGTTTATCGATGTTTAACAAATGTTTTTAGTAATTAATCATGTCATAAACAAAAACTTTGGGCTTATTGTAATCCAGTATTAAATATTCAGGCAAACCAATGGGCCGTATTACAATCGACTTTGGCGTCAATTATGCGCCAATATTAAGTCCAGATTGGAACAGTAATAGGTCGACATTAAAATGATAAAGAATTTATTGTATATCGACATCTTGCCAGATTACGGCCAATTGTATGCCGGTACTTAATATACACTGGCTAACCAATGGGCCATATTACAATTGACGTTGGCGTCAATTATGCGGCAATATTAAATCTAGATTGGGGCAGTATTAGGTCGACATTAAAATAATAAAGAACTTATTGTATATCGACATCTTGCCAGATTACGGCCAATTGTATGCCGGTACTTAATATACACTGGCTAACCAATGGGTCGTAGTAATATTGGTGTTACATTCCGATACTGATTCTGTATTATTCCAGTACCGATTCAGTACAGATGACCAATGCTGGCAACTCCGTCACCAGTACAGAGCCAGCAACGGGCCGTATTACAATTTCTCTATGGGTAGGTTCGGATGAAAAAATGGAAGAAGTAAATATTAAGGTTTACTCGAAAGTTCGAAAAGGCATAAAATTAAAAATAAAAGTTTAAAGTACTCCAAAGTAACAATTCTCATAACCAAATAAAAATTTTTCTCAAAATTCTATCATCAATAATTATGGTAATATTAATTACGGAAAAGTCATACAACTCTGAAGAAGATTATTCCTCTTTACCTTCTAGCGCAGAAAGCTCGAGTTATCCCAGCTACATTTCAACGCCCCAACGTCCTTCACCAACCATTCTTCAACAAATGCAATGTAGTGGAATAAGTCAAAGGAAGAACTGAGAGAAGATTCGGGAAATCAATATCATTTCGACTCCGATGACGATGTGATTACTCTAGATTAAATTCTTTTCCCTTTTCAAATAATTGTATACTCTATTTTTTTTTACTTTCCCCAAAACATTTCTCAACGAAGAACAACAAGCAACCTAGGGTGACAAAATGTATTCCCTACTGCAACTTTTTGTCTTTGATCTCCGTTACGTTCTAGGACGTAACAAGTGTTTTAAATTTTGGCGTAGTCGGTATGATAACACGAATTATCTTTCTTGGGAAGATTCGTAATCCTTCAAATAGGGATACAAATTTCTCTCATATTTGATGGTTGTGCATTTTAGAAGAGTTTACATTTGTTTAAATGGGTCTTGGATGGAATCGTCTTTAAATCATCCTTTCATGTCTCTTGAATTAAATTAAATAATGATTATTCAGAATTTATTTTCTGTGAAATTAAATACTGATGGTATCATTGCATTATTCGATGAAAATTTGTATTCCTGCACAAATTGTTAGGCTTTTGGTGACATTTTGATTGGTTATTACAGTATACATGAAATCATAAAAACCACTGAGTTTTATTGTATTCAGTGAGATAAATAACTATTTAAAATATTTCAACTTTTTAACTATTTAAAATAAATAACTATTTAAGACCCAAATTCAGTGAAATGAATGCACGAATAAATATTCATTAAATAATAATGAACTAAGTGAGAATAACTCTTTAGTTTACTTGTTTAAAATAGAACTTGATACGAGGAGGATCTTGAGATGAGGATCAGTTTAAGAATAATACATTATTGATAATATAATAATTTGATAAATACATTTTTGAAATTCTTCTAGGATTAATTATATGGTTTATGATAGAAGTGATGTTTTGTCTAGCAATTTTAGTTATAATGAATATATGGTGTAAATT
>JABFPY010000155.1:0-11084 GCA_022817165.1 Phoenoteleia sp. ZL-2020 | reverse complement strand
AACAGATGTTTTATACATTTTATTTAAATATTATTAATGTTTGTCCGAACTCGAGTTTTTCAAATTAATTATTAAATGTAAATAGCACATTTTCTCGAACACACGTTTTTTATTTGTTATTGAATTTTTTGTTTGCTTTGAATTTTTGTTCATTATACATTATATACATATATTACAAAATAATGTTCAAAAATTGAATGCTTTGTTCACATTTAAATCGTGGTTCATGTTTCGCTGTTTCATTTGATATTAACTAAATAGGTTAAATAGTGCTTTTAAATGTTTATTCTCTATATTGGTACCCAGTTTTTTTAAACAAACCACTTTGTTTAGTTTTAATTTGTCTGTTGTCCTGTTATCTGAGTCCTTTACTTGGAATTTAACCTTATACTTATCATTAACCTTATACTCATCAGAAATGTTAATTAAAGACATCATTGTCGATCATAAAGGAAAACGAGTTCAGAATGGAGATGAATATTTATGCGAAATTGAAGATGACAACGGTACGTTATTTGTATTATAAATGTTGACACAGATATAATGACAATAATTACATAAATCGATAACCTGTATTATTACATTATGATTAGGAGAAACATGTCTACAATTCGTCAAAAGTTCAGAATTGAAAGGCATTTTAAATTTACCAATAGAAGAAGCTTCAACTAGCACAGGTATATACTAATATATTCATTCCCTGTAAAAAAGTGGAAATAAGAATTCTTTTAATTTCTTTCTATTGCTTTCAATTGACTTTTCTACTATCCTTTTGGAAATAGACATAACCTATTTTTATCGAAATTCTGCAGATATTTAATTTTATTACTCATAAACGTTCTTTATTTTTCAAACTTTCTATTATTGTTTAAACTTCATGAAAAACTTGACATGAACTAACGAGTTCATTGTCTTATATTTAAATCAGGGAAAAGCATACACTCGGCTTGTGTATCGTTTCCGAGAAGTCGAAATACTTCCATCCGCTCAAGGTCGCCGCAAACCGTTAATTCGAATGCGTCATATCTACCTACAGGCATCGCGACAATCAACGATTCGAACTAACACGAACGATTTAGAACTTCAAGACCGTTAACAAATAAGCGTCGTGCATGTCTTAACGTCTTTTCGCCTCTAAAACTAATTCTTATCTTTATCTTATCATTATATATTATCCTTACTAACAAATAACTAACACACACGTCGCACAATCTCTATTAACGAACTGAACATCGAATTAATGCGCTTCGTAGTGTTCATTCGTGCAACACTACGTAAAACCAACGAGCCACGAAATCTCGCGATGTGTCGTCCCGCGAAACGACTACATCGAAGGCCAGATCAGCGCGAACGCTCATTGGCTGCGGCGACGCCAAGCGTTCTATCAAGCACTCGTCAAGCGGACGAGGTCGCCCGCGCGCTGATTGGCTGCGGCGACGCTAAGCCTGTTATCAGGCACTCGTCAAGCGGACGGGTCGCCCGTGCGCTGATTGGCTGCGGCGATGTTGCCGTCCTCAGCCAATCGGAGCGAGGCTATTCCTGATTGGCGCGGAGCCGCCGCGAAAAGAAGTACCTCAGTGCGATGGACTGAGGCATCGAGAGAGCAGTGGACGGAGTGCTCCTGGTGATACGACCAGCCCGAGCAACAACCAGGAGTGACCAGCAGCACCACCCGGCATCATCCGGCATCACCCGCATCACCCAGCATCAAGGCGACGAGAGACGACGCCCAACGAGGGATCCGACTACGTTTAAATAAAGGCTTCGCTGAAACCTTCCTAATTCCCATTCCCCGCTTCGGCACCGGGATACGTCGGACCGCCGCCTTCGGGTGCGCACCCGTATTCTGTGGCCGCTTAGGTCCTTGCCTCGCATCATCCGTCCACGGATGACCCCGCCGAAAAACCGCGCTCTGGCCCGAAGCCAGAACGCCGCGCTGCGAGACAACGGGTCGCGAAGCAACGGGCTCACGACCAAATCCTCGACAAAAACGCCACGCCGACCATCCCGCCGGTCTCCCCGACGCACTCGACGACGCCGGAGGCACCCATAGATCTCGACCGAGATTGCGCCGCGCCGGAAACCTCGAGCAGACGCAAGATCCCTCTCGCCATTCCGCCCGTTCCCGCGCCTCCCATCGACCGAGATTTTACAGAAAACGTACGGAAGGAACTCGCGATCATAGACGTTACGGGCCAAGTCGACGCGTACCGATACCTACCCCAGCCAGCGGGCAAACCTCCTCCGCACACCGCGCTTCGAGACGCAACAAATACGGTCCGAATCCCGACGCGACCGCGACTTCCCGGACATCGACGGGCGGTCCCCACGTCGCAAGCGAGCCGTGCGCGACGAATCTCGCTTGCCCCGGGTTATTTCGCGGCGTACCTGAATCGGCCGTTCTCACGGCCAAATTAACCAATCGGCCGTTCTCACGGCCTAACTAATCAATCGGTCGTTTTCACGGCCAACGCGAGCCCGAGGCTCGGAATCAGCCCTTTTCAGGGCTCATTTTTTAAACAAATCAAACAAAGAACAGCGTCATATATTGCGCCTCCTGACGCGCGCAACTTCGAAAGAGGTGCGTTCCACGTCAAACTGTTTCCTTTACATAATGTTCGTAATGCAACCAACTAAAAAATACATAAATAATTTAAAACAAATATTATTTACTATCATGAATGAGTTTATTTTCTATGCGAAATAGAAGTAAATTGAAACTATTAATTTCCAATTTCCTACAAATAATAGGAAATCGTTTATTATGAAAGACATAGAAAGAAATTAAAAGCAATTCAAATAATTTAATCCTATTGCTTTTTTTCAAAAAAGCAATTCATGACTGTGATTGTCTATTCCTTTCTATTTCCATTTTTTACAGGGTTTCTTTGTAAATATAGAAATATGAGATATTTAATTGATAATTTTATAGACGAAAAATCTACGGAAACGATTGCGTCAACATCTAAATTTATATCTCCACTTCGGAAAATTACAAAAAGAGAGTCATGGTCCAAATTTGAAATCGATTACTTACTGCACAAATTTAGTATTTACTATCCTCAAGTTGGGCCTTTGAAAACATTTAGAAACATTAAAGCCATGTGGGAGAAAATAGCAAAAGATATGAATGAGAAATATTCAACGAATCGAAATGATACTCAATGTATGAGTAAATACAAATACGAGGAAGATTTACGAAAAAAAGTTCTCAAAAATAATCGCACTTCGGGAAGAAGACCAATGATGTCAGATCATGAAAATGCATTTGCTGAAATAGAGAACTTCGATGATAATCTTCAGCCAGAAGTTGTGGTTGGAATTGGGCAAAGTGAGAGATTTAAACGATCTGCAGAAATCAAAGAAAAGGATGAATTTGTAAAATTTGAATGCAAGAAATCAAAAATTGATGTTGCTAAAGAATTGCATGCTATATCCGAAGCTAATAAAGAGCGAAGACATAAAGAACGGTGTGCGCTGTTAAAAGAATTACTAACAACCAAAAAAAATGATGAACCATCAGAAGAAGACCACTAATTCTATTGTTTTTATAAAATTGGATTATTTTTATTTTTGATTAAATATATATTTATTTCATGTTAAGGTTAATTGTAAAAGTTGAAATTAACCTTTTATATTTTAAATATAATTTTAAATAGATTAATAGTAATACCAGAGAAAGTTTATTGTATCAAAATGACTACAATTATTTTACGTAAAACTTAATTACTGTTGTTAAATATATAATAATATTAATAAAATATTATTATATATTTTATTAATACTTTATGTTATATGTATTATATATATATATATATATATATATATAAATATATAATACATAGTATTATATACTTTATGTTAATGATGAAGACTAGTACAATTATGAAGTGTGACTTTACTTTTGTTAATACGATTTATGACAACGATGAAGACTGATACGATAGTAAAATGTACCTTGAAAGTTAAAATAATTAATTATAATACTACAATTAAACATTAAATAATAACATTTGTATGATTGTTTGTATAATGAAAAAGCGAATAAATACGTATTTTGATAAAAATAAATGAAATTTATTCCTTAAGAAATAAGTTGCAAGACGTGCGTTATCAATTATTGATCTTTTGAAGTTAAAAATGAGAAATGTTCACGTTAATGAGTATGTCTTTCAATACATTTATTTTATAGGTATATAATAGTTTATTTAAACTTATAATTTTAATTGCAACTGTATATGACCGTCTAGAAATTAAATTTAATTTGACATGAAATACTGTTAACACGGGAACGACGGATGGTACATTTTTGTACCATTTCAATTTTTAAAGATTTATAACTTCTATATTATAAACTGAAATGAACTGAAATTTCTTGACTTTTATTTATTTTTATAGCACTGTAAATGATACAAAATTCGTCCATATATCACTTATCGTTTTGTTTATTTTTGTTTGACAACTTAGAACGAGGATTGGTACATTTTTGTACCATTTGATAATTTTCAGTTTTATTTTTATATTAAAAAGTATTATAATGTTTATAAATATATTTATAATATATGTGTACACCTCGTATAATGCATTAAGTTATATAATAATTAAATATTATTTGTTTTTGTTTAGAAAATTTTGATACGTGTTACGACCGCGAGTGTTTCTTGTCAAAACAGGTCACGAATTTTAGAAACATGTATAAATGGTACATTTTTGTACCATCAGTCGTTCTAGGCAGAAAAATATTTTAGTCGTTCCCGTGTTAAAGGACAGAGAATATATTTTTGAGTAATAAGAGACTAAACTATATTAAAGCATAAACGAGTTCTAAAGTTAAATTTATATAATTATGTTTTTAATTTTTAATCGGCGAAAACAATGTTAAAATCGGAACTCGATGTCGAAACTTCTTCATTGTATTCTTATACTATACAATATATAATATACATAATTATAGTACACCATCTCGAATGATATATTTAACAGGAATTATCCTTCACAGTAAAGATGCTATTTCATTTCTTTTTAGGACTCCTAGATGTCTTTCACGTCTGTTTGCTTGGACATTGTCTACAGGTTCAACATAAACTTCTTCATAATGCATGTATTCCGCGGGAAAATCGCCACTATCGATACAAAGATTATGGATGACACAGCAGGCTATTATAAATTTTGACATTTTCTCCACAGAATTCATATCCAAATATAATAATTGACGAAATCGTCCTTTCAAATCACAAAATGCATTTTCAATTTTTACACGGCATCTCGAGAATTGTAAATTATAACGGACTTGTTCCTCCGTCAAGTCCCCAAAATTTTTGTAAGGTGTTAGTAAATTTGATGATAATGGGTACGCTCCGTCTCCTAATATATGGAATTCTCGACCCATTTGCTCGATTTTTTGTTTGGCGTAAGATAATTCATATATACGAGCATCGTGCATCTTCCCTGTCGGTCCCGTGAAACAATCCAGAAATCTTTTTTTGCTATCGCAGATAGCTTGTAAAGTTAAGGATGTTTCGTGATGTCTATTAACATAAACGGAGCTCAGTTTGTTTGCTGGTGTCCGTATTACTATATAGGTCCCATCAATGCATCCGACAATGCCATCAATATTTGAAATCTCTAAAAATCCATTCGCTTTTTCCTGCCTTTCTTCTTCCGTGTTGGGGAATACAATGATTTCTGGAGCGATTTCATTAAAAAACTGAATCACACGGTCTATGATACAGCATGCAGTCGATTCTGAAATATCAAACAATTCTCCAATTCCACGAATGGTCACTTTGTCGGCAGCAAACCTGAAAGATTTATTTTCACTTTAACCCGCTCAACTAATATATTCTTATAATTTTGTAATTATAATTTATTTTGTAATTTGTAATTTGTTGAAATAGAATAAAAACATGCATTGTGATGAGTTGCTCATTTCCTTTATAGTTAGGTAATATAAAAGGCTAATACGAATGAGACATTTAAATTACATATTTTTGAAATTAAAGTATGATATTTAAATTTATTTTAGGTTTATAAAAAAGTGAATAATTATTAATTATAATCATATATATTTATATATAGTTATCAAAAGCAAGAATAATTATGATTTCTTATTATACTACCTTAAAAAGCATAAAATATGTTTTTCTGCAGACTCGGCATTCCTAGATTTTGGACAATGGGTACTGTTTTGAAATCTGTAAATTAACATGGAACATGTTTTGCGGTTGATTCTGAAAAATGTCTGAAACTAACAGAAAAAATTATATTAATATTTATTAAATTATACATTGAACTGAAAAAATAGTAGATTTTAAGTTGTTAATTTGAAATATATTAGATATTATATAATATTACGTAAATATTACACAGAGAAAACTAAATGGTACCGGGTACCAGTTAAATGGTAAGATTTTACTATCTGAAGTGGTAAACTGAAGTGGTACAGTTTAAGTAGTACCCGGTACCACTTAAGTTGTAAGATTTTACCACTTCAAATGGTACAACTTAAGATTCTTACCACTTAAGTGGTACAATTTTCTACTTTTACCATTTAAGTGGTACAACTTAGGTCCTTACCACTTAAGTGGTGCAATTTAGTTTTCTCGGTGTATATATTAATTTATGTACTTTCCCTGACAACACACGCAAATGATTTGATCAAACTTCGCGCTGCGCAGTGTCTGTAGATTTGCTCAAATGTTGAGCAAATAAAAAATTTGATCAAAATTTGCTTAAAGTTTGCTTAAAAAGTTTGATCAAATCTCAATTTGCTCATTATTTGATCAAATTATTGGACACTATACGACGTAAATTTTGATCAAATTATGTTTATGTAATATTATAAACATATACAGGATTACTGTTTCAATGAATGATCATTGTATTGTAGTACGTATGATAAAATGTGATAAACAATAATAGACTGCTTCTTATTTAGTGCATTTATCCGAGTTACATCATTTCAGTTAGGTGTCAATGATCAAAACAAATAATGAATAGTTAATACATACTATGTCATCGTTGTAATTATGCACAACATCTGAGATATAATTTTTAATTTCAGGAATTTCTTCTTTATTCATTAATATGTCCATAACCTGATCAATTTCATCCTCGCTGGATGAATCCAAGAAATGATCAGCTACTATAATTTCGTTGTTGGATAACATTTCTGTTTGAAAAAGATTTCTAAATTCAAAATTGAAGACAATTCCTAAACTTAAAATAAGGTTATATTTTTAGAGCTATTTCGGAACAAGAACTACGGCATTTCAACCACGATTTAAATGTGAACAAAGCATATATAAATTCAATAACAAATAAAAAACGTGTGTTCGAGAAAATGTGCTATTTACATTTAATAATTAATTTGAAAAACTCGAGTTCGAACAAACATTAATAATATTTAAATAAAATGTATAAAACATCTGTTCGGGCAAACATTATAATATAAAAATAATTTAAAAAACGCGTGTTCGAGAAAACATTATTAATATTTAAATATAATAATGTTTTAGAACACACGTTCGACAGTTTCACTAACAAAACATTCTTAGAAAATGTTAGGAACGCTACTCGAATACGCCATTAATGAGTGATTACTGAAGTTTGTCACGGAACAAAGTTATTGAAGTAAATCGATTACGCGCGACGTTTTGAATGTTCAACAATGTAAAAATGCGAAATATTATTGTAAATATTACTTATATTTTATATATCATTAATAAAAATTGATTTACTTTCGAAATGTGTAAAAAACATTACATAATTTTGAAATTCTGAAAATAAAATAAAATGAAATTGAGAAATTAAATTATACGAAATAGAATTTTTTCCCAGAAATCATACAAATTCCCAGACAATTCTCGGATAATCAAGGACACTTCCCGGAATTCCCGGATGGTAGACACCTTGTTATATGATGCATTTAATTAAAATAATTAAATGTATTACTTAATTATAATAATTAAGATGTAGATCTAATAATATTCTTGAAAAACGTAAGCTTTTAAAACAAGTAAAATATTTATTCTCAGATTGAAATGACACGTAAAAAAAGCTGCTTTTGCATTTAAAGGATGGATTATTCTCAGATTGAAATGACACGTAAAAAAAGCTGCTTTTGCATTTAAAGGATGGAAATGTGAGCCATTTTTTCAAGATCACGTAACTACAATTTTATAATTTTATTATAAGTATTATTCATATTTAATAGTGTTTCACTAAAAATATCTTAAGTAAACATTAAATTAACATTAAGCACTATAAATTAACATGATTCGATAAACCGTCCAAAAGTGGTGATATTCATTGTCCATAAGTGGAGCAAACTGACCAAAAGTGGTGGTTTTTAGTATGTCTGTTAAAAATCATCATTTCTTTAAAAATACGTTTAATGTTTTCCATTTTTTTGTATTGTATTAGATTTTACTTTTGAAAGCTTCTGAAACATCCTTATTTATAGCAATAGTTACTAATTCATGTATTTTCAAAGTAATTAATGATTTAGTATGACCGTAACCTTAAACTGACCAAAAGTGATGCATCTACCCTAATTACCGTTATAAGAAAAAATTTAACGTATAATCTATCAACCTTGTACTTTCGATCAACCTTGGTTTTGTTAAGTATCCCGCTGGCTTTATCAATATAGGCTAGAGTGATTATATACAAATTACCTCTAATAGGTATGGATTCAATTTTGAATCGAGTAGAATATCGAATCCTAAAAGTTCAAAACAAGCATAAATTAAGTCATGACTTGGAAAACACACATTATAACTATGTTTCAAGGTATGGTAAGCTGCTATAATTGTTTTAACAATGATTTCATCTATTTTACTCCATAATACTTCGACATTTACATTGTTACTCTTCCATAATTTATTTAATGTTGAGAATGCTCTGTAATATAATGAACTTTTAATTTTGATATTACATAATTATTATTCCATGTGTTATAATTAATTTAATAATATAATTAAATTAATTAATTTATTTATTTAATTTTGTTTACCTTTTACTGCCACATTCATCATCTGTGACATATGTATCACTATTCTTATTGACTGTATAATTTGTCAAATGCATGTAGACATCTAGTATATTAACGTCGGTTATTATTTTATATTTACTTGTAGCAAACCTGTTAGCAGTTGACTATAAGTAGCATTATTTAATTGTATTAAAAATTGCATTTTAATTAAATTAATTAAATTAAAAATATTACTACACATAACATTTACCTTGCAAGACCATCATTATACACATAAATTCTAAGAGGGTCACAAGATGTAATTAAGACATACACTCTAAGATCAAATTTATAGCCATCAATAGTGTACGGCTGAAAAGAAATAATTCATGTTTCATTAGTAAATTTTATTTTACAATAAGTTATCGTATTCAAAACATGTACAATGTCACATAAGAAAATATATATTGCATCGGTAAAATCCTAAAAAAGAAATTATTTTATTTCAATATTCGCTTTTTCAGTTTTATTTATAAAATACTTTTTTACTTATTTTGATTAAAATAACTGAATAAAATATTTGCATAATTTAATAAAAACTCTAAAAACAGTCAGATATACATACTTGTTATATTTAAATTAAATTACACTAATTTCTTTATATAATTCTATTTCTTTATTTCGATAAATGCCCATACGAGTGAGTAACTCGTAACATTTTTACAAAATTTTATATATATATTCTAACGTTACCATCTCTTTTAATTTAAACACAAACTAAATTGCAATGCTTTTACTAATCTTATACACAAGATAAACTGACTTTAAGATCAAACATAATTATAATTTTAACTGAATAGCTGAATTAGAAAAAAATTTTCATACTACTTCTAGCTTAGTTTAATAATTGCAAAAAATATTTTACTAATTTAAATAACAAAATTTATTTGCTTTCTTTATTCTCCAAGCTTACATCGAGAATAAATTAAGTATCTTAAATTGTTAATTAAAACAGAATTTAATAACAATCTTTATTTTTGTTATTTGTTCTGTCAGGTTAGTGCTCTGTGAACATGATGAAACTCAACAAAAAAGGGTCTTACATGTCATTGAGAAAAAAATAATAAAAGAAAATAATTAAACAATTAAACAAAATGATTTTTGATTATGTGGTGAGAGTAGTGTACCTATGAGAGTTCTAGCTCACTATGTGTTAATGTGTCTGTGTGAGGTGTTTGTAGTGAGGGTGGTGTGATAGTGTGCCCGTATTAGTTGGAAATTGGGAACGAATGTCATGCCCTAATTTTGGATCCTGGCAGTCATTTTGTTTTCTAACGACGATAGGTCAGCTCTTTTTCATTGCTTTTGGAATTTTGGGATCTGCCTTGGCAGTAGCTGCCATCTTGTTTTTTGACAATGACCGTTCAGCCACTTTTTCTTGGTGCTTTGAATTTATAGGCCCCCTTGGCAGTAGTTGCCATTTTGTTTTTTGACGATGACACTTCAGTCTGATTTTCTATGTCCTTTGAATACTGAACCGGCCCTCAATCTATTCAGATAAGATGCGATATTCACATAACCTTTCTTGCGCAATCGTAAGTGACTTTTACAAAGTTTTTGCCGAATGGAAAACATAAAATCAAGTCGGTAAATTTGATAAAGTGGGAAAAAACTTTCCACTTTTCGAGGCCCACCTTTCTTTCTTTTGTTTTGTCGCATCAGTATCTTTTTGATCCGAATATGTATCCAGCTTTCGGTTTATAAGCGAAACACTTAGCATTATTTCAATAGTACATTTCGTAGCACTCTTCGGAACTAGTAGTTTTTGTTTTCTAATCTAAATTCTTAACGAATGGTTATACAAAATAGTTGATGTTAAGTATGGGTTCTTTTGCACGGAAAAATCATTGAAGAAGGTATTTAACACCCTTGACGATGACACTTGTCCAGATGAATTCCGGACGTTTCATTGGGAAAATGCAATCTATGTTAAAACCGCATGCCCCCTAGGAGTAAAAACTCTAGGAGTCCATCGAGCGGATAATCAACCGGATAATAATCCTGAAAGAGGATCAAGGTTCGCGCGATGATATTTCGTCCAGGGAGGTTG
>JABFPY010000154.1:0-11132 GCA_022817165.1 Phoenoteleia sp. ZL-2020 | reverse complement strand
AAGAATTGGCAGAATCATTAAGAGTGACTCAACAAGTCATTTCAAAACTTAAAACCATGGTAATGATACCGAAGCAAGGGAATTGCATTCCGTTCGAATTAGGGAAAAATGGGTCCACTACGATAATCCCAAGTGCGGAAAATCATGCGGAATGCCCGGATATGTCTCCACGTCGACGACCAGACCGAATATTCACAGCGCCAAGGTCATGCAATGTATTTTGTGGGATCAGCTCGGTGTGGCATATTACGAGCTATTGAAACCGAGTGAAACCATCATAGGGGTTCGGTATCAAATGCAATTGAAACAGAGAAACAGCCACAGTACCAAAAGACAAAGTTAGCCTCCAGCATGATAATGCTGACATGTCATAAGACCGGTCAGGACATACTTGGAAACGTTGCAATGGAAGATCGTACCCCACTCGCTGTACTTTCCAGACGTTGCTTACGAGAGGGCGAAGCCCGAGCTTATCGAATGTCGCCAAATTTGGTCAAGTAAAAAATCATTGTTCCATCCATGTTGCATACTATTTTTGTAACAAGTGCACAAAAAGCACGAAGCGATTCAAATCGAACTCAACAGTTTTCATTAGCGGACAATTATTTTCATTTTTGTCCTCTATTATTTTCCCAGGAGAATAATAATGTGATATTTATCCCTGGTCTAAAAAGATTAATTTTCCGTTCCCGTGTTGTCAAAGAGGATAAAAACGGCGTATTTTCCGCGTATGTGTTACAAAAAAATTGTGTTAGGACTGGGTCAACCGATTTCAATGTTCAAAAGCTTGTTTCTACAGACAATAATGTACTTTTTAATTTCCCTATTTCGTAACTGACTTCTTGATTTCTTAATATTTAACATTGTTATTGTAAAATTAATTGCTTAAATATAAAAATAATTGTGTTTGCATATGATAAATAGTAATGGTAAAATGGTGAATAAATATTTTTAATAAGAATTTAATTCCCATTAGGAAAAAGTGTAGTAAAATAACTCTAATATACTAAAAGATATATTTTTAGTGTTACACAGCGTGTTTTTTCGAGGGTTATACTTGACCAAAATGACTAAACTCGTCATTTTTGTCCGATATATATGGAATTGAAATTTTAAAAAAATTATAAATAATTTATTTATTAACAACTTAATACAATTAGGATATATTTAAAAAGTAGTCGAGAAACAGTATTCAACTAATTGTGATCTAATTTGCAACATAATATTCTTAATGTAATGAATAACAAATTGTTTAGGCAGATTTTCTATATCAAATTTAGTGTCGGCAATCCACGTACTTTTGACAAATATCTAAAAGCAGATATACATTAGTTTATATTTAATTTTAAAAAGTTAAAATTTTTATTATCAAAATTACTTTTTTTTCTACATTCATTGACAAAATTACAATATTATGCGGATAAACCAAACTTTATACTTTAAACTTGAATATCTCAAACTTCTTTTTTAATTCTCAACTTTCGCAAACTAAAGTCCTGGGTATTCCCGTAATGGACTATAATTTGCGGCAATATGTTCAGAATTTAATAGAAAATAAATGGGCCAAAGCGATTTTTAATAAATTATATAAAAAGTTGTGTAAAATTTTTATAAAAGCGTATAAATAAAAAATTGTAAAAAAATACACAAATTTAAACAGTAAGAAATCAAAAAGTATGATTAATTTAATAAACAGTACATTAATATCTGTTATAACAAACTTTCGCAAATTTAAATTAGTTAACTTAGTACTAAAATATTTATTTTTTAATTATAAGGTGTCAATTGTTTATTGTTTAGTAAAATTACTTTTTGTCTAAAACTGTTTTAGGTTTTTATTGAAATTGCTGCTGAATACTAAATGCCATTATTTTTAATCATATATAAAGAATTTGATTTTTTAGCGCTACGTTTAAGAAATATTACCCCAGCCTGAAAATATTTAATTCAAAATATTCAATTTCTTTATGTGAGCAAAGTTTGTTTTTATTAATAAGTTAGTAATTCGTAAAATTTAAAAATTACACAATTTCTATTATTCGTCACAAATCCAATTATGTTATTTTATACTATTTTGTAAACTTAAATCTTATTAATCTTAATTATAAAAACTACTCAAATACAAAGGTAAGTAAATATCAAAGATAAATACAACTTTTTTATTTGTTGATTTTTGTTATCAAACGTATTTATTCAAAAAGAAATGTGCTTAAAGTAACAAAAGTCGTTGTCAAATTAAAGTTAAGTTTTGGTGTTAGTTTCGATGTAGTTACAAGACAAGATATAATAATTCGAGATACAGTTTTAATAATGTAAAATAATTCGAAATACAATTTTAATAATATTTGAGAACCATTCTTTGAATAATTAAAACGATGGTTTTTCGAATAATATACTTTATAACTAAGTGCAACAACGATTGTTGCCAAAAATAACTAAAAAGCTTCGGTGCTTGTTAGAAGTCAACAACCCGCAGCTCTGAAAACTAATATAAAAATTCAACATAGTATGATTTTAAAAGGTTTTTATATCATGAATCAAAATCAGACAAAAATACAAAATAGTAAAAAACTATTAAATTTTAAATTTAAAGTTTGGAAGCAGGTACATTTTCATTTAGATAACAATTTATTTTGCTTATTAAAGCGATCCTTGGCACGGTCAAACCAAATTTGTATATATTTTTCAATTTTATATTTATCCTCTTTTGGGTACATATTACTCAGCTCATCTGAAAAATATAAGTATATATTTTAATCTAATAAATATACAAGATTAAAATCTATGTATAATAATTAATTATTTAGTGGTGTTCGTCTATTTCGCCACATTTATTATTATTGTTGAATAACATAATATAAATAGAATAACTTGATATAAATATCTATCAATACTACTGGCTTGTCCATGAATAGTATTGGAAGATCCGGAGAATCCTAATAATGCCAGTAAATGAAAACCATTTTGTTTGTGTAAAACCTGATACAAATTACCTCTGATAATTATCATGCACATTTCATCCTTCATTTTAATATTTCCGTTTCGCCCAAACCATGTACACTTTGCAGCAAATTCAACTGTAAAAATGTCACTTAAAATATTAAAAATATGCTGTTTAGGCTGAGCTCCTCCGCGTTTCCCCACAACATATACCTACAATAAAAATTTTTTTTTTCTTAATACATATGGACCAAGTAAGAGGAGATAGCTACTTCTACCCATAGATGTCTTCTGTAAATATTATACACTATAAGAAAAATTTGATCCTAGAAATTGCATTTCAAACTAGAACTGAAATATTTTCACAATTAGTCCAAATTGTTTGTACAAAGTTTTGATTAAATTTAAAAATTAATAAAACTTAAATTTTTAATTTGCATATACGCGTGTTTTATTTAGAATGAATTTCATGCATACGGCTTTATTAGGATACCTGCTTTTTCTAAAAGAATCGTTAAACATAGGATACAGAGTAGTTTCTTTTACACGACTTTCGTATGAAATCAAATCGTAGCTTCTATTGTTAAGTAAAAGTAGCTCATCATGATAAATTACACTGAACTTGATAATAAAGACTTACACTGTGTTTGTATTGGTAATGCAAATAGAATTATTTATTTTTTATTACTAGAACAGCCAATAAATTTCTAATCCACATTGTTTTAGTATCATATATACGAATTTGATACTAAAATTTTTCCACAATTTTAAAAGTTCCGGTTCTATTTTTCAAACTACATATATACACTGGGCAAAAAAGAACACCCGATGCTGAAGTATAAATTTAAGGTAGTACTTGCGAAAAATGAAAAAAGGTAGAATTATATGAAATTTCATACAATAAAAATATGCGTTTGTCGCTACAGTTTTGCAAAATTTCAGAAGGATTGTCCGTCTAGAAGTAGAGATATTTGATTTCAAAAATATAGAAATTAACATTAGCTCTTATGGAGGACCCATCTACGAATTCAGTTATTTTAAAATAGCAAAACAACTAAAAAGTACAAGTATACAGAAAACTAATATATTATAGTTAGAATAGCAATAAGTAATATACTAAATTATAAAACAGATTGACCGTGTAGTTTTTTAATAATAAATAAATAATAGTTGGCTACAAGGGAAAGCCCATAGCTGATTGGTTGGAAAGTACACACAAGTTAAAAAATCCAGATATTATTTTATTTATATTGTTTAAAATAAATCAAATTTTAATTGATTATTGAAACCTTGCACATTTTAATAAATTATTTTAATAATAATATCTAAAAATGATTTTAAACTTTCATTTCGGAGTGTTTGACATTTTTGATTAGGACTGTAACGAAAGTACTACCTTAAAGTTTAAAATCTAAATAAAAAGACGATTTACAATTTATAAAATAGTATGTATTACTGACTTATGTATAACAATATAGTTATCTAAAACAAATTTTAATATTTTTTCTAAATTACTGTCTCTAATAACACATTTTGCATGCAAAATGTCATGCAGAATAGCAACCAATGTTTCATATTTACCAAAAAATGAGTGTAGATAAATGAATATTTGTCTTGTTCCAAGACTATTTCAACACATATACAGAATAAAATCAAAATGAAAGTAACTTATAATTTTTGCAAAACTCATGGCCTTATAATATAAAAATTAAAATATCTCCGTAATAGTTGTAAGAGTTATATTTTTATAATGGAGACCATTTACGGGGGCTTTCCGGTCGCGGCTTTTTTAATCATGTTATAAAAGTTTCATCTGGGGATACGTAGGGAGTATTTTGCAATCGGTTTTATTTTTTACATTTAATAATAACTTACTTAGAAGTGCAATTTTCTTTTAATTCTATTATTTTTTCGCAAATTTTTCGACGATATTATTATTTAATGTTTTTATTAAATATTGTTTATCAGTTTATTAAATTATGCATTTTTATGGTTTGTACGCTTCTTATAACGATTACAAGTTGTTTTCATGTTATGTTGCGAAAAATTTTTCTAAGTCCAAAGTCGTTGACTGTCAACGTTTGGAACTTCATGCACATATTAAAATGTACCTTTATTCTTTTCATAATTTTATCATCATTTATAAAAGTTTTACGAAGCAATTCATTTAAATTTATTTCCGTGAATTCATAAAAAAAATAATTACAAATATAATAGGTACATTTTAATGTTTCAAAATTATTGTTCACAAGTCATGTATTGTTTAAAATAACTCTTTTACACTAAATTAAAGTTCATAGTTTTATTTAGTTTATTATTTATTTTTAGTCGATTTATTATTTTAAATTGACATAATTGATTTTATTCGTAATTTATCTATATTTATGGCTTATATTGATTGAAAACAGTTGTTTTAATCACTTTACAGCATAATTGAAGGGCTCCGTGCAATAATCAGATATGCGTTTGACCCCTCTTTGCAGCCCCTTGAACACTGGCATTTGCCGTTTTCTGTTCAGATGAGTTGTGTCAGAATCTTAACATAATTTGAAGTAATACAGATGTATTGGATACATAAAGAACGACAAAGACTAATTTTCCTTCTCTTCTCCATGTGAATAAACATGGTTTATGCAGATCATTAGCTGTCAATACAGATTTAAAAAATCTATCTAATTTAAATTTTATTTCCATGTACACATGATTTGATATAATCACCGTATGCATCAGCCAACTTTTCAATTGTTAATTTATTTTTAAATGAAAAAAAATTTTTAACAATATCTATATACAATTTTACTTTTCTGGATTTTGCAGATATTTCAGAAATAAGCTATACCCTGCACAATCATTATTAATTCCTTTTAAATGAAAAGCATCCCCAGAAATTGTTATCACGTGTACGTTTTTTAAACAAATATTATAATTAGTATAACCTATTTATTAATTTTCGTTATCACTTTGCAGAATGGACAGCAGAGCCTATCTTTGAGATGAATACTGATATTGAAGTACCGCACAGAACATCATCTCTTGAATCTTTGCATTTGAACGATGACACTTCTGTATCAAATCCAAGTCCTTCGAACAACATTGAAGTTAACGACTCATTTTACAATGAGGATCAACCATTCATGGAAAGAAATAATGATAATTTACGACATACATATTGCTGTGAAAATGAAATTGAAAAAAACATTGACGACATTCGAAAAACTGAAGAAGTAGAAAAAGCAAACGAGACGAACAGTTTTAATATTTCACAATTGCGGCAATGGATAATGTTCGAAAAATCAAATTTGTCGGTATGGGATATTATTGTCATGATTCAAGCCCTATGTCTACGTTACAATATGTCTCTAGATGCAAGATTTGCACTTCTTGAGCTATGTAAAACTGCTGCGGGTCCAGAGTTTCAGAATAGTGAATTAAGTAAATATTTGTTAGACAAATTATTAAATCCATTAGCAGATCATGTATCGTATGTATTCTTCTGTGAGGATTGTTATGTTGCGTTAGATGAACCGATACTTGTAAACAATTTCAATAATAATCAGACAAAACTCTGCCCCAACTGCAAGAAAGCTAAGACTTTATCTTCATCCTCAGAAAATTATTTTACGTTAATTCGTATAGAACATCAGTTGCGATTGTTACTGGAAGATGATTGTATTCAAGAAATTATAATTGATAATGTGCAAAAGAATATTAACGATGATAAACCTGAATGTAAAGGAATTCGTGATATTTATGATGGCGAAAGTTACGTAAACAACGAACTTCGAACAAAAAGTTTAGATAAAGATTTAGTTTTATCTGTCAATGTAAATATAGATGGTGGTAAAATGATAGATAACAGTGAGAAAAGTTTATGGCCTATTCAAATGACCATAAACGAGTTACCTATCAAGTTGCGGCAAAAAAATTTTCTTTTATCGGGGTTATTTTATACAAGTAACGAACCAAAGCCACAATTAATGAATTTACATCTAAAATATTTTACAGATGCAATGTTACTTCTTGGAACGGAAGGTATAACTATAAGTAATAAGTGTTATAGAAAAATGACATGTTATGTCTTCGTTATGACTTTTCCCGTTGATTCAGTTGCTCGTGCTGTTTTACAGAATCGTTTACAATTCAATGGATATTACGCATGTAGTTGGTGTTACAGTTTTGGTACAATAGTAAACCGTCATGTTAAATATCCGCTAACTAAAACTGAAGGTCAATTACGAACTCATGCGGAATATTTAGTTGATGCAATCAATTCAGAAATATTAAACAACGATGATACGATTAAACGAAGGAAGAATGATTCTGTTTCAGCAGTGCGTGGCGTAAAAGGAAAATCTCAGTTAGCGTCATTACCATATTTTGATTGTATTACAGGTTTTAGTGCAAAATATATGCACGGTGTGCTTTTGGGGGTTGTACGACAATTATGGTTTCACTGGAAAGATAAATACCTAACTAAACAGCAAGTAGAAATAATCTATGAAAGATTAGTTGCGATTAAACCTACAAAAGAAATACATCGTCATCCAGGAAATATGAAAAGCATGAAGAAGTGGAAGGCGTCAGATTGGGAGTATTGGCTGTTATTTTACAGTATACCCTGTTTGAATGGCACTTTGAATGATGATCTGCTGATATCATATTCTCTGTTAGTGATTTGTATTTATAATTTATTATCAGCTGAAATAACTGAAATGAAATTATTGGAAAGTGAAATCAATATTACACAATTTATTCTTGATTGTCAGAGCAATTATGGTGAAGCATTTATGACGTTCAATGTCCATATTCTTGTACATCTCCCTTATCTTGTTCGTCTTAATGGGCCATTATGGGCAACTTCAGCATTTTCATTTGAGAGCAATATAGGGCATTTAAAAAGAAAAGTTTCCGGGCCCAAAGGTGTGATCCTTCAAATCGTAAAAAAGACGCTACAAGTCAATGATTTAAAATTCAGTATTGCCAAAATGGACGATGACAAAATCAGTAAACATTTCTGTACAAGTATGTTTGAACATCGTAAATTGAAAATGGACTTTGTCAGAACAAATAAAGGCGACTTATTATTCGGTTCTGTGAAAAATAATAATTGTCATGAAACAAACAAAATCGCAAAATTTTCTAAATGTATTCATCGAAATAAAATATATCACAGCATGATGTATATTAAATGTCGAAAAAGTGACGACACTTATGTTCAATTGTCAGATGGTAATTTCGGGAGAATAGCGTATTTCAGTTTGGTGAACGGAGAATGTAAAGTACATATTTATCCAATTCGAACACAAAATTTAAGTAACATATCTCAGCATATATCACACATTGTGCGTATTATTTCTCAAGATAGTGTCCTTTTAACAATGTCGATAAATTATATTCGAACAAAAGTAGTTAATATTAGTGTAATAGATGACGAATCTGGAAAGTACATTTGTATACCACCAAATGACGTATTACTTTTATAAAAAAAGTGTTCCTACACATAGAAATATTTTACTTCTTATAGAATATATGTAAATAATATCTTTTCCTACGAAAAAGGTCACATTTCAATATATCAGAAAACAAACGTATATGTATTCTGTTACATGCTTATATATGTAATCATTAAATATATACGGTTCATTAATAAATAATAAAGCACTTTCTGATTCATTATAATACTTTCTTAATTTAGTTCAAAATATAATATACATGTAGTAAAAACAGCTCCACAATGCATTTTCTCAATAAGTATTTAATTATAATATCACAAACAAACATAAAATAGTAAAACAGTAAAAGTTTATATGAATGAAGTTTAGCACTGAAATAAACACTTGTATTACAGTGAATCAAAACCTGCCTTTCAGACATGAAGGTACCCTTTTCCATGGTCAGTGACGTTATACAATTTTATGTAACCATATAACATTATTTTCAACAAAATAGTTGACTGCAAAATTGTACATATAAGTATCTGGGCAATCGTGTATTATATAAACTGTTTAACTTTTTAGTCACATTAAAATATATTTATTGTATTCTTTTTATTGTAAATATATATAATTTTGTAATATAATGGCATATAATTAATTCACGCACTGGAAAATGGCTAATTGTACCAAAAATCAGGACACGTAAAACTATACAGATGTAACATTGAAATATGTTTACTATTAAAAAATATTGCATAATCAATATAGTATTATAAATATTTTACCTTGTAAATTAATCAATCCTATGATCCCAGATCCATTTCTTAACGATTTTCGTAATTGTAATCAACAATTAATCAAAATAATAATTATTAGTAATGAATTGTTTATCATAATTCGTAATCGTAAAATCAATAATTTCATTCTGTTATTATTAATTAGAAAGTCACTGCAATGCATGATTAAACATTCATAAAATATCTTAATAAATGGTATTTTGGAAAAATCATAACATTTCATCTTAGTAAATGAAAAGCATACAAATCGAAACCCTAATTAAAAACGATTATTCACAGTAGAACCTATATTTCTTTAATTTTGTTTTTTTCATGTTACACAATTCATGAATCGTAAATTTTAATGTTTAATCGTTTTCTATCGTCTTTCGTTTATTTGGATAATAACTTATTTGATTTCATGTAAATTATGTGAAAACATAATAATTCATAAGAAAATTTCTATGACATATTTTTGAAAATCATACAAATAAAGGTATAAAGTAAATAAAACTATGTTTTAACACATACAGTGAGAAAAATTTTTTGGTACAATTTCCTATAGTTGTTGGCAGCTTAGCCTTATCGAGCAGATTTTCATTTGTTTCCTATAGTTTTAGCAAATATTTTCCATAGCTATAGGAAAAATTCGAGCAGATTTCATTTGTTTCTCATAGTTGAAGCTACTTTTTCCCAAAACTATAGGAAAAATTTGCTTACATTATAGGGAAAAAATGAAAATCTGCTCGATAAGGCTCAGCTGCTAACAACTATAGGAATTTTATCATTAAATTTCTCTCAGTGTAGTTTTCAAATTGTATTGCTGATTACATAATAACTCATTGCAAATCATAATAAAAAGTTCATACAATATCATAATAAATTAAATTTTCCTGAAAATAATACCAAAACATAGTAAATCATCTAAAAATTTCTATGAAATATTGTCAAAGATCATAGAAAAAATTAGATTATATTTTAACATATTAATTCATAATTTTAAAATTTTATTATCGATAACATAACAATTTACGGCAATTAATGATTAATAGTTCATAAAATATCATAATAAATTGTATTTTTTGAGAAAGCATACAATTTCATAATAATAATTGTCTCATGTTAAAGAAATCATACGAAAACATAATAATTCCCCAACGGAACAGAACCGTTGTAGAAACGTTTGGAAAACATTTCACTGTAAGTTTAAAAAACGTGTATTAAACGTTTGAGACGTTTCAGAAATGTTTCTAAAACGTCAAAATGTCCGCTTTCTAAAGTCGTAAAAACGTTT
Source organism: Phoenoteleia sp. ZL-2020 (assembly GCA_022817165.1). NCBI lineage: Eukaryota > Metazoa > Arthropoda > Insecta > Hymenoptera > Scelionidae > Phoenoteleia > Phoenoteleia sp. ZL-2020. The sequence continues at coordinate 687 of JABFPY010000154.1, read as the reverse complement.
AATAAACGTTTGTGAAAACGTTTAACAAACGTTTTGAAACATTTTGTAAACGTTTTTTTAGAAACGATCCAAAATCGTTTTATGAACATTAAAAAACGGTTTATGAACGTTATACAAATGTTTTAGTGAATTATAAGTATTATTTTATTTTCTCGAAAACGTTTGTATAACGTTTACAAAACGTTTGCGGAACGTTTCATGAAAAGGTTTGTATAACGTTCATAGAACGTTTCGAACGTTCCTTAAACGTCTCCATAAACGTTCATTAAACGTTTCTGTAACTTGAGAAAGCGGACATTTTATTGCTTTAGAAACGTTTCAGAAACGTTTGAAACGTTTAATAAACGATTTTTTAACTTACAGTGAAACGTTCCTCAAACGTTTCTACAACGGTTCTGTTTATAAGAAAATCGGGTTTATAAGAAAATTTCTATGAAATATTGTCCAAAATCATAGAAAAAAACTGATTATATTTTTACCTATTGATTCATTATTTAACCATGTTACTACTCTGATTACATACTAATTCATGAATAAAATTGTATGGAAATCCTGGCTTCTTTCATAAACATTGAGTATTCAAGATAAAGAATATTAAATGTTAAATAATATTATAAATTACATGATAAATTATACGACATATGTGTTTTCGTGAGATATATATAAAAAGAATAATTAGGTGAATAA
>JABFPY010000153.1:0-11140 GCA_022817165.1 Phoenoteleia sp. ZL-2020 | reverse complement strand
AATTATTTATAGCCAATCAAGTGTCGAAAATCCAATGTGATCTTCCAGATGCTACTTGGAATCATGTGATATCCAGGGTTAATATTACAGATTGTAATTCAAGGGGATTGAAATTTCAAGAATTTTTGAATTCGCAATTTTGGATAAACGGTTCAACTACACGGAGAAAACGCGCCAACACTGGCTAGTGCGTTGCGCACTGTTCAGTAGTGCGCAGAGCTTGGGAAACTAACCGGTGGTGACTAGACGCCACTGAATAGTGCCGTGCGCACTACTCAGTAGTGCGTACGGCAATAATTTAATGACACGACTCACAAGTGCCACGCGCACTACTCAGTAATGCGCACGGCAACTCAGATAATTGTCGGTGGCAATTTTTTGAGTGTTGCCCTCTGTGGCTTGGCGGTCGCGATGATTCTCGCGCACCGCACGGATATTGTTTCCACGTACACGATCGAGACGGTATTATCGCGTGTAATATAACCGTTTTTCAAGTGTTTTAACATCTTTGTTTGATTGCAGGTATACGGTACGTATTTTATTTAATTTGAATTAAAAGCTGAAGTATTGACAGAACTAAATTGTACAATGTAAGCTTCTATATATTTTATTCTACAAATTATAACCTCATTTCTGATAATTGTAAATAACTATAATTTAAATCATGTATATTATTAAATCATTTACATTAGACCAACGTAGGATAAAATTGTGTATTATCTTATTAGTTTTGTAAATATTCTGAATATGTAATGAATTAAATATAAATTAAAATTAAATTAAATTTAAAATAAATTAAAATAAAAATTAAATTTATGTAAACTTAAAATTGAAATAAATAATATATTGAAATGAGTATAAATGAAATAAAATAAATAAAATTACATCTAATGTATGTTGCTTTTTTTAATGTTACGTTGTTTTGTAAAAGGAAAATTTAAACTTCAAACTTAATGAAATAATTTAACAACAAAAATTAAAAAAAAAAGATTTTTTAAAAAGTTATTTTAAATGTAAATATTAAATTTTATTTTATTTTATTATTATATATAATTATGTATAATGTGCGATTATTAATATTTGTAATAAAAAATGTAAAAAATATATAATAATTATATGTCAAATGAAAATACGTAACGAAAGTTTCTTATTGTTCTGAATACAATTTTGTATTGATTTCCATTAAATAATATTTGCAAGAAATATGTGTTTCATATATAATACATATTTACATGCATACAATGTTTCCTAACGCATCTTTTGACATTATTTTGTAGCTATGTTAGAACAGACTTCGTGTTCCCAGAATAGTATTCCCTATGAAGAAGTGTTAGACACTGTTTTGTCCATTAGTGAAGTTGGTTCAGACATTGCATCTAGTAATTTGTCCAATTCATTCAATGTTGTTTGCAGTAATTGCAATCAACTTGAAACTATTCATTCATCGAGATTTATTTCACAACGAGAAGATTTAAAAACTTTTTTAAATAAATCATTTGAAGGGCAATTAATTTTAGCATGGCACGATCGCTTTAATTTTTTGTCCGACTCCATGTTGTCTAGTTTGACTCGAATGTTAATTGACAGAGAGCTGTCGGTAATCTTTAAGAATAAAAATGTTTCTTCAAGCAACCCTCTTGATAAATTATCGTAAGCCTAAATTTTTCATTAGCATTCCATAGTATCATTTATATTAATAATTATATTAACTATGCCCAGATTATTTCTGACCATTCGTGGGCATTTGTATTTTATATATACAATATTTTAAATATTATGAACATTATAAATTTATGAATATAAATATTGTAAAATTTCAGTGTTCCATCGTCAACCCTCGTGACTATCGCTGAAGAAATTGGAAAATTTTTTAATATTCGACCTGCGATATTCTATACGCCAGGGAAAAAATGCGATAATAAAAGAATTGGTGCTACAGGGAAGCTTGTTGCGCGTATAAATTATATGCGCACATTGTTAGTAGAGCTTAAACTGCTACATGTTCCTGCTGAAGAAAGCCCTCCGTCCTTGCAGAATAGTCAAAGTAAAACTGTTTATTCTCCAATTCATTTAATTTTTTATTTCTCTTATTACTATATTTAATATGTTATGACCAGACACTTCGAGAGACCTACTAACATTTTTAAAAAATCCTGTACATTCCGAATCATGGATAGAAATAAAAAATGCATGGAAAGATACGTATCTTTTACGGATGCAGATTATAAAAGAGCGACGGAACAGTGAATGGCAGTTTACCGAATTCCCTTGTCTTTCCACAAGTACAGGATTTAAATTGGTAATAAGAATTTTATTTTAATAAAAAGTAAAATATATAAATGTTCTAATTATATATATATATACTGTATTTCAACTTAATTACAGATCGAAATAGATTTCAGCAATAAATATCCGGATAACAAAGTAGATATAAACAGTTGGCCGGTTCGACGAGACTGCTTAGAAAAGTTTGTTCTTTCAAAATCTATACCTTTTGATGATGCAGAAGAATTGCAAGAATGTTTGCCACAGTTGATTAATGGTATATTTATAGAAATTTATACATTTATTTCGTGTTATTATATTTTTTTATTCGCAAATGTACAAGCTATGTAACCATGTTAAACTATTTCATATTTACTAATTTTGTAATTTTTATAACTAATTTTTTTTATAGGCGAGAAAAATGTAGTAATTTTTACACTTCTAATACATGCAGTAAAGGCACCTCCGAAGACTCCAGGCAAAAAGAAACAAACTGCCAAAAAGAGAAAACTTGAAACAACAGACAAGACAGAGGAACGAAAAAAAGAAAACGTGAAATTTATGGTTCACTTAAAAGTAATTAAAGATATACTAAATACATTATGTAATATAAACTATACAATTTACACAGTATGAAATATATATATATATATACTATATATAAATTATACACTATGTATACTTTTGCTATGGACTATATATACTCTATTTACACGCTATATTTATTTTATATATACACATTTTTAGATATGCAGTGTATCTATTTATAATTTTAATGATTATTTTCTTTCAATTTTGATATAGGTCGTCGATGATATTCAAGCTACTGTTCAGAAGATTAAAGATGAAACTGTTGAAGCTAAAGAAAGTCTTCATCCCTACATTGTGATTGTAGGACCAATGACTTCTCCAAAAGCATTTTATACTGCTATAGGATTAACATTTTACAAATTCGAAACTGTGATTCAGGCAGTGCACCTTGCATTTGAGATATTTCGTTCTTATAAGATTGTGTACCCCCAACCAATTGCTCATGTTTGGATATTATTAAATAAGATTTATTTCGGTTTGAATGCGCGTCCCGAAAAATTGAACATGGCAATGAACAAAGCATTGTCATACTTTGAGCAAGAACTTGGAATTTCAATTGATTAAAAGACATTACGATCAAGATACTTACAATTAGTTTGTTTGATATTCACACTTTTTATTCTGTTCGTCTTACCTTGCTATTCCCATTATTTTATGTCGTTTGTTAAGCACTGATTGAGTATTTTAAATATTGTAACTCTTTTATAATATTAATAATAATAATAATATTTTATATCAATTAACAATTTTAATTATGGATCCTAAAACGTTCCGCGAATTCATGCGAGAAGCATCTGCAGATATGATGAGCGAGCTATATTACTTTTTAGACATGCCTCGTAATCGAGTTGGAAATATTAGATATATATTTCAATCTTATCTACAAAATCCTTGCATAACATTATTTTTTAATCAAATAATTGAAAAATTAAGATATTTCGGTGAGTCACCAGACAATCTAAATGCTTATGGATCAATGTTTGCAACTTTACAAAATGGTTTTAAGGAGTTTGAAACAGAACGACAATGTTTAAATTATTTTGAATCATCCGGTAGTTATATACCCTCCGAAACAGTTGATATTAAAGTAAATGTTTCTTTTATATCTAATAAAAATATTCCTATAGACTCAATACCAAAACAAATATCTTATGAATTCATTCCGTTAAGACGCGTTTTAAAAAAATTTTACGAACTGCCAGGAGTACTTTCGGGAATTTTAAATTATTTAAAAACTTTGGAAAATGAAAGTCTAATATTTAATATTATTCAAGGAGAACATTGGAAATCGAAAAAACTTTTATTCGGTGATAAATTAGTATTACCGCTTTTGTTGTATCAGGACGATTTTGAAACAAATAACCCTTTAGGAAGTCACAAGGGTGTTGGCAAATGTGGTGGAGTTTACATAAATCAACCATGTTTGCCACCTCATATGTATTCAAAACTTGAAAATATTTTTATGATATCTTTGTACAAATCTTCTGATCAACAGTTTGTGCCATTGAGAGATTTGTTTTGGAAAACTGTAAATGAATTTATATTTCTCGAAACCGAAGGAATTTCTGTTGAAACTGAATCTGGTCCAATTCAAATTTATTTCTCGCTTGCTGCAGTTATTGGCGATAATCTCGCTGTACACACTATTTTAGGATTTATGAAAAGTTTTTCTTCCACCTATTTTTGTAGGTTTTGCATAATAAGTAGTAAAAATATTGAGACCATTGTTACAGAATCTTTCTGTGAAATGCGCACAAAAGATAATTATTTGCAGCACTTAATTCAAAGCGAACCTAGCGTTACGGGTGTTTCGAGTTTGTCAGTATTGAATGACTTAAAAAACACGTCGACAATCGATTTGATGACTATCGATGTAATGCATGATATTGCTGAAGGAATTTGGCAATATGATGCAGGTTTGATTTTACATGAATTCATTAAAGAGAAACATCTCTTTACTTCAAACGATTTAAATGATAGAATGTCAAAGCTCAATTATGGAAAAGATGAGGTTCGCAACAAGCCACGCAATATTCCCTACATTCAAATTCAAAATAAATATATCAAAATGTCTGCCAGTGAATCACTTTGTTTTTTACGAAATATGGTGTTCTCATAGGAGATCTCATACCAAGGGATAATGATTACTGGCGATTAGTAATTTTTCTGAAAGAGATATTAGACATTGTAACATCACCCGCCTTTCAAAAAGATATACCAGATTATTTGGCTACTTTAATCGAGGGATATTTAACCCTTCGAAATATGTTGTTTCCTGGTACAATGAAACCAAAACATCATTACCTCATTCATTACCCTGAAATGATAAGACGTTTTGGGCCATTGTGGCCACTGTCTACAATACGAAATGAAAGCAAAAATCGGGAATACAAGATAACATCTCACATTTCGCTTTCACGCGTTAACATCCCTAAAACATTAGCAATCAAGACCCAATTAAGATTTTCTCATCGAATTCGATCAAAAATCCCTGTTGCTAATGAACCTTATGAAAAAGGACCATGCAGTACTTTGATTGTTCAAGATTTACCAAAAATCGCTGAATTTCATTCGTGTTTGCCCATGCAAATCACAGATTCTGTTATAGTTTTCAATTCAATTACTTTTAACGATCACAGTATTGACAAAAATATATTAATGTTGCCAGACGAAACACAGAATCTGGTGTTTGTGATACATTTAATTTTAGAAGATGCTTCTCGTAATCTGCATATTATTGTTAAAGATGTAACAGACTTTACGTACTACGACGAACATTTCCAGTCATACAGACTCCATCGAACTGCGATTGTAAATACAAAATCTTGGCGTTGTTTGACTTACGACGAACTTAAAAGCTGTTTTGTATCTCGTATTGTTTTTAATCAAAGTAATATTCCATTAATTCCGAAACGTTGGATTTAAAATTATATTGTATGTATTGTATATAAATTTATAAATTATTTTGTAATATATATTTTTTAAATCAAAATGGTTTTCAGTGCATATTTTCAAATTATGATGGCAACTGCAATTGATCTTAATAAAATTTTCCCTTCAAACCGTTTAAAATTAGTAACGACAATTTATGAAAAATTTTTGCCTATATTTACTTATAACCATATATTTAAATAATCTTGTTGTTTATTAAAATATAAGTAATTACGTAAACTTTAAATTAAATTTTAAAATTTAAATCAATACAATATTTTTGTGACATTTTAATTACTATTGTATACGATACTGAAACTTAATATCATATGCAATAATTAAGAAAACATTTTTTGAAACATATGAAATTATGTAATTTAATTGCATTATTTTATATTTATTTTGTATATAATAAATAAATTAACAATATATACATGGGTCAGAATTCCTGAAACGTATCACTAAAATCTCAAAATACGTTTTTATTATCAATATTTTGTTAATCGATACTTTCATAAGTGCTTATTTATAGTAGCAAATAATTTTTCTATTTAAATCCTTATTTACAACGTTATAAACAATTGAAAATTTATGTACTCTATTAATTAAAAATTGAATATCTCAAAATTCACTTGAATAATTACAAAAATTTTTGCACATCTAGTAAAGGGAAAAACATATTTTTAATAGTAAAGAAAAGATTTTGATTGTTTAAAAATTAACCATTTTTTATTGCAAATTTATAATAACAAATGAAAAAAAGGATGAAGACAATGTGATAAAATATTCGAACAAAAACAGTTCATTAGACAATTTAATCTAGTTTTCATTTCCGTTTTAAAATCGAGTGGCCCGCAATTATATCAAAATTTGTACATTTTTTAATGAAATGGTGCACAGCGCATGGCGAGCAGCGCGTTGCCTAAAAGCAAAAGCAAAATAAATAATTATATACAGTTTTTAGGTAACCTCTTTACCAATTAAGTTTAACCTTGTTGAGCTACAAACACGGAAAAAAATGTTTTACTAGAATAATTAAACTTTCTAGCTACTATATCTACAGCTATAATATTTAGCTGAAATAGATATATAATTTAATTAGATTATGAAACATTTAGCTGGGATAGTTAGACATTTTTTTCACTCAACTAAAAACTATTTAATAGTGAAGCTTTTTTTTCCGTGAATGTCTAACTAAGAATATGAAACTCATAATCGACGGCGTCAGAATACTGTTTACAAATAATTGTTTTTAGGTCCTCCGAAGGTTTAAAATAATGAAATTGTCGGGTATTTTTTATGGGTTTGGCTGCTTTGAATCGTTGATTTAAGCATTTTTCCTCTCGCTGGTGTTCTTCTAGTGTACAATATACAAATTTGATTTGATGAAAAAATTTTGTCGCCCATTCAAAGAGGTCTTTTGGAGATACAATATGATTTGAATATGCATTTTGCATACTAGTTTTACGAGCAAGCCTCTTGACAGTTCTTCCTACACCATCGCATGCACTCTTACCATGGGAAGTAGCAAAAAAATGCCACTCTGCCTCGATATTAAAATCGTATTGATGCTTCAACAAGTTAACAAAATTGCTTTTATTTTTATATTGGGACGCAGCCCCGTCAGAAAAATAAACAAGTTTCTTAACATTTTCAGCCCCATAATTATTTTTTAAATAGTCAACTAATTTTTTGTTGAATAAGTGAACAGATGCCGAGTCGTGTTTTGGATTTTCAGAAATGGCAACAAAACTGTCATGGATCACTTTGCCATTTTTTCGCGTATAAATAACATATATATGCAATGTTGCTTGACCATTGGTCCAATGATATGCTCGCACAGCATCTTGTATGCAAAATGAATAATTTTCTGAAAAATCCAAGGTAACAAGAAATTCGCCTTCGCCCACGTTTTCTTTTCGCTTAGAAAAATATAAACTTTGTGACTTTGCGATGAAATCATGCTTTAACAAATTTGGCAGATCTTCACGCAATTTCTGTAAAAAAACATCCGCAGATTCCTTCTTATCTATTAATTCACATCTAAAATAAATTATAAAATCATAAAGTGTTAATCAATAATATAAATATAAACAAATTATTTTTTAAAACAGTTCTCATTCTTTTAATTTTATGATTTAAATTTGTTTTGATATATTAAATGTTTCAAGATTGAATTAGATGATACAATAAATATCTTCTTTTTTGTACTATAAGCAAATTAGTAAGTAAAACAGAAAATTCAAATATCAATGAAATGAAATTAAAATTTCTTTACCTATCTGTACTAATCCATTCTTTATATTTCACTTCGTTAATCAAGTTTTCAGATAATATTTTTTGCAATTTTTCACACAAGACTTCTATACCAGGACATTCCTTGCAAGTTAATAAATAACAACGGTCTTGTGGAAAATCGCAAAGCGTATCTTTAAGGGCATCTTTATACGATATAGAAACTTCACTTCCTTTTTTCAGCAATTCATTTTGCAATCCAAGAAATTTCATTTTGACATTTTGATGCGTTTTGCATACACAAACATTATGGCACCCGTTTTTGTCAGCCGATATGCATTCTTTCGGTTTTAATTTAGTAAATTTAGATAAACTAATTCGAACGTTAGGAAAGTTCTTAATAAAAGATTCATGCAAATCCTTAATATTGGATAATAAAAGTCTTTTTTGTACATGCACGCGACCTGAAATATTTTTAATGGAAAAGAAATCTTTCTGTCCAGGCATAAGACGACTGGCTTCATCAGACAAAAAATATTCTTTCACTTTATGTACAATCTCATCCGGTATCTTCTGACGAAACTTTTTCTTTGGACATGTCTTATAACCATCATTCTTTCGCAGCTTCTTTGCCCTGGAAGCCATTCTATAAGAAACATTGAAGTATTTTCTTATTTTGCGAATGCTGACTTCTTTTGGGATAGTGGTCAATATTTCTATTTTTTTATGCCGACAAGTCTCTTTCAGCAACGCGTTGCTAATTTCATTGATATATTCTTCATCGAGTTCAGTGGATTTTTTTAATGATTTCAGAACTTCTTTTGCTTCTGGAACATTTTCGCTTTGAGCTATTTTAATCCGCTTTGCTGCACGTTCTGGCCTGTCAAATTCATGTAAAATTTTCTGAACTTTAATCTTTAATCAATCTATCATTTTTGTAACTTGAATCGTGCTTGTCTTCGACTTCAGTTAAAACATCATTTTCGCCGTCGTATTCGCTTACAGAATCATTCGGAATTCCATCCACTGCACTGTAAAAAAGGTGCATATTATTAGAAAATGAAACCCAACAAATTTATTTAATACAGAATTCATAAACAATACAACAAAAAGTGTTTCATTTTTTATTTCTTATTATATAATTATTGATATTGTAATTTCATAATGTTGGAATTACTTTTTTGTTACGAAAGTTGTCTCATTTAATTATTAATCAATAAAATAATTTTCACCCACTGCACATTTATCAGTTTTAATTTTACATGAAATATAAATACATGTTTTTATTGCTTTTATTTATTAAAACGCAGAATTTAGGCAGGTGAATGCAAAAATTAATTAAGCAAAAACATTTTTTAAAAAAATGTATGTTTAGAAATTCTTTTTGCACTTTAACATGAAAATAATTTAATATCGGAAACATAATTAGCTTAATAAAGAAGTATATGTATTTGAACTATAAAATAACTTTGGCACTGAAAGGGTTACATACATTTTATACATTCAGTTTTCATAATTCAGTACTTTTATAGTGATAAGACTTACCTTTTTGTCATTGAAATGATCTCATTCTTCTTAGAGATTGCTCTTCGACATGAATCACACATATAATAATCAATAAAATTGATAAAAATTGGCTTCCATTTGACAGTAACTCGTTTGACATTTTTGGAAACACACGAATGTTTGTTTTTATTCAAAGGATTACAGCAGAATTGAGAAGGCATAATGCAAGATTATATTTAATTCATAAATTGCAATAATACCATTTGACTTAAATACTTCCAGTAATAAATATAATTTATTACATATAGTGAAAGTATAACGCGAATCGCGACACGTCTAATCACTCATACAAACTAGTTTCACGTAGTAGTTCGCGGTCTTAGCGCCACGCACCGCGCATTATTTCATTAAAAAATGTAAAATTTTTGATATAATTGAGTGCTACTCGATTTTAAAACGGAAATGACAACTAGATTAAATTGTCTAATGAACTGTTTTTGTCGGAATATTTTATCACATTGCTTTTATCCTTTTTTTTCATTTGTTATTATAAATTTACAATAAAAAATGGTTAATTTTTAAACAATGAAAATATTTTATTTACTATTAAAAAATATGTTTTTGCCTTTACTATATGTGAACAAATTTTAGTAACTATTCAAGTGAATTTTGAGATATTCAATTTTTAATTAATAGAGTACATAAATTTTTAATTGTTTATAACATTGTAAATAAGGATTTAAATAGAAAAATTATTTGCTACTATAAATAAGCACTTATGAAAGTATTGATTAACAAAATATTGATAATTAAAACGTATTTTGAGATTTTAGTGATACGTTGCAGGAATTCTGACCTCTCTTTAAAACCTTTCTAAAAGATTGACTATTTCAACTTTGCGGGGTAATCAGCTAATTCAGATATTTTTGACCCATCCTAAACATGTACACTAGACATGTTTCTAAAAGGGCTTATTTTACGAATTTTTTAAAATTAAAATTGTTTTGCATTTCCTAATATTTCGAACGTTTGCACGTATAAATTTGAGAAATAACTTGTTTTAATAAATGCAATACAAAATAATTTGTTTCGTTAATATTTCAGCGACAAAGGATCGTGACCTTCCCTTGTTAGTCGTACATTTGAATATTTCCTAGATGAATTTAAAAAAATATAATATAGTAAACAAATCTTCTTAAAAGATTATTTTCTTGAAATTTTGATATGTTGATCAATGAGACTGTCCTGCGAAATTTTCTAACCATGCCGGTTTTAGTTTATGCAATTAATTTATTAAGCAGTTACTTAACTTACACTGAGAGAAAAAAGTGGTTAAATTTTACCGAGATTCGCAGTAGAGTTAGGACCGTTTGTCAAAATGGACAAATCTATTAAATTTATACAATAAGAGATTGGTTATTTTTCACGAGAATTTGGAGAAAGTATTCAGATTTCTATGTAAAACATTCGAAGGAAAATCTGCTGCTGCTAGGTGGCAGCATGTACTAAGATAGCGAATAAAAAGTACCGAGAAATCTCGGTAAAATATTTTGCGGTAAGAACGTAAATATTATATTGGCGGTAGCATTAAAATGAAAACGAAATATGAATT
>JABFPY010000152.1:0-11163 GCA_022817165.1 Phoenoteleia sp. ZL-2020 | reverse complement strand
GGGTACCGTTTAACTGTAATCATAAAATTTGTTAATACGTCACATGGTGGTCGAGTCAGTGCTGGACCACTACTTAGCAGAATACCGCGAGCCTTCTTTAAAAACATGACAAGATCAGCGTTCAATATACACGGGGTTTTGGGTTTTTGCAAGAAAACCGAGCAGTGAATTTCCGCTACGGTACGCTTGCGTGGTAGGACTGCCCCATCCAATCAGCGGCTAGTCGCGCCGTCCTTGTTTCTCCTGTCCTAGTTGCCCCCGCAGCAATAGAGCGGCCTCACAGCGTGCTCGTTTTATTGGCTGGCGGCAAGACGCACATTCGCCGGTGCTGTGAACTTTCTGCTTTCCCCGCTCAAGGTCGCTTGCACCTTGAACACAGTTGCGCTGTATCGCACCGTTATTACAACCGAGAATGTAAATACTTGCTTGCCTGATTAACCCGTAACCGGCGAGAGCGGTTTGTGAGACAGCTTGTAAATAACCATGTATTTTAAATGAGCCGAAAACATTTGTTATCGGTTAAGGGTTAAGCTTTGTTTCTACATTCATAAATATTTTCGCTGAAGAAAACATTGACTTATATTAATGTATTATTACGAATGTTACGTATTATATTTATAGTGGGTAACAATATTTAAATTAAAGTCTAAATAATAGTATTTTCTGCTTCAGATAATATGTCAATAAATTACATATGTATTTATAAATTTGTATATAAAATTTCAATATTCGTTTATATATTATTATCAAGAGGAATAAATATAAAAATGTCATTATTACTTTTAAAATTGAATACAAATCTTACAATTCCTTATATAAGCTGTCATATATTAATTGAGAATTCACTTCTTAATTTAAACTACAAATTAGTCAAATGTCGTTATTTAAACGAGAAGAGAAACGTGATTTCAAATGGAAATATAATGCAATTTTCAATTTTACCGATACATTCAACATAGACCAACGAATTGTAATTTGCCAATTTTATATACATTGACAAAAAATAATGAGAATGAATAAAATAATAAGCAAACATTAATAAATTTTTAATATTAATAAAAGATTAATATTAATATTGTTGGATTGTCGAAGTGTCCATACGTTTGCCATACTATCGCCAGATTATCGCCGTATTATCGCTACATTACCGCCATATTACCGCTATACTATTGCCGTACTATCGCCAGTCTGAAATTGGTCTAGCACCAGTATGGACATTTTATACTATAATGGAAACCTTCATTGTTGAGATTGTGGCCAGACAGTTGCCATATTATAACAACACTATTGCCAGACTACCGTCGTACCAATTTGAAGGAACCGTCTGGATTGAATCTGGAAAATGATATGGAAAATGCTCCTGATCCAGACTGTTGGTCAGGCTGTTGCCGGAATTTGATTCAGACTCATGCCACGTTGATCCCATACCGATGCTACATTCTTGCCAGATTATTTGCCATACTATTGCCATACAATTACCAGACTGTTTTTTTCCACGCGGGCAGAAACACAAAATTCAATAAACCCATATTAGATGAATTTAGAGATGCGTTGGTTGAAGCTTTACGTAATGCAAAGCAACGAAATAGAAACTCTAATATAATATCTGCATCTGGAAAAATTCCACATAAAAGGCAACATATGCTTGACCAATTTCAAGATTTAATAGAAAACCAATAATTTTTAAGACATTCTTATAAGATTTCTTATGTGATCAGTAGTAATTTGATATTTATTTTAATGACAAATGTCCAGCTGCCTGTCCAATGATAGATTCCACATGATTGGTGTTTAATATATATGAGTATGAGTATAAGTGTGTATAAATCGTATGAGTATAAATATTTATATTTTATTTAAGCAATCTCTGTGATTTAAAATATTGGTAAATCATAGGACAGAAGCAATCCAAATTTAGATTTTAACATTATAAATTTTGCAATCCAAATAATTTGTTTGAGTTAAAAATAAAATTCTTTTTTATATATTGCAAAAAATGTTATACTAATTTAAGATACATTTACGATTATATTCCAGGAAGACGTTTAATGTATTTTATAAATTTAATTTAGAATTTAAAAATTTATACAAAAATGCAAACATACTATGTGTTAATGATAATTGAAAATTATAAATTGGGTTCCTTTGCAGCGCTTCAACAAACTTTATTAAACACTGTATTATTTTTTAAAACTGTAAAATAATAAAGGATTGTAAATTAAATAAAGTGTGCAGGAGTATTTATACCTATTTAAATCCCATTTAATCTTATTAATGGTTATTCATCAATATTAATAATTAATTTTAAATTCGATAATAAATTTTGAATAATATTTTACTAAATATTTAACATATACTGCAACATGCAAAATATTGCATAAATAATTATAATTTTCATTAATTTTTCGAAATGTTACAGATCTTTTTATTTTCTTTCATATACTGTTTATTTTTAAAATAAATTTTGCAAACTAATTGCGCATTTTTGTCGCATTTATTGTGAAACTTTAATTCACTTTTATTTCCTACATTTATAATATCAAATGAGGACGCACCTTGTATCAATAACAGCAAAATTGCGCGACATGTATTTGCTTAAATATGGTGTAAATATTGCAAAAGTTTCCTATCTGGGGTGTGATTATGTTAGTATTTCTTTCATTGTTATAGATATTATCTTAAACTATTTTTATATTTTTTTATATATTTGTTCACTATACTTAAAATGTGAAATATTGTTTATTATTATGTGTTAAATATTAAATTTTAAATTGCCAAACAATTAAATTATCATATTTTTTAAATTATTTTTTCTTTGACATTTGAAAAATCATTGGTTTTATTAATAAAATGTTATAATTACCTACGTTAGTAGTTAAAGTGATTCCTCGTTTAAAATATAACCTGTTAAAAATGTTGATAATAATTGTTGGAAAACTTATTTTTCGCCAAATTAATAATTTATGTAATCCACTCTGATAGCCTATGTAGACAACGTGATTATGGAAACTTGTGCACACATATTTTCATTAGAATTTCAGTTAAGTAATTCGATTATTTATATTATCAAAAAAATAAATTTTATATATATTTATGGCGTATTCGAAAATGATTAACAGAAATTTTTGTTTATCTTGTATCTCTCTCTTACTAGTTGGTGTTAAATGCGGAGAGAAAAGGACAGATCCCCACAACCTATTGTATTCTTAATTTTCGAACATGCTATTAGATGTTTAACTTTTAAATTAACGGTTGGTAATGTTAATCTAGGTGTCACTATCCATCAATTAACCAATTATAATAAGTGTGACCGCGCATGTATTTCATTGTTTACATATAGTTTTTGGCGTCATAACCATAATAAACAACAAACACTTGGCTTTTTGTATATCGTGATCAAGTTTCAACCATCGTAAAACGTAACGGCATTTTGTGTTTCAACAATCCGGTAAATAAGACTAATTGGTAAGTAAAATTCTTGTTTAATTTTGTTTATTAAATATGTATTCTAATCCTAATGTTATTTCTTATTATATTTTTTTGTGAAGATAAAATGTATCAAACATAAAATAGTTTGTTACTTGAATTTTTATCGTTATTGTTGATTTTTGAAACAAAATATATAATTTCATTTAATTTAATTATTTATATATTAAAAAACAGATATTTATAATCAACAGTATTTTGTTATATAAATATATATATTTATATGTACAAAATATCATTTCTTTCGTTCGAGATTGATTCATTTGATGTATTAGAAATAATAGTTGATGTAAATTAATGAAAAATTAATAATATAAATAAAAATGTAATATTTATTTACTGGTTGTTAAAATTGTCGAATATAAAATAATTTTAATCTTCATTTAATTTATTTTATTTTATTATATTATTTTTATATATTAATATGCATTTATATCTTAATATATATAATAAAATATAAATAATATATTAATATTAATAACTCAATTTTATTATTATCTATTCTATAAACTTTATTTCATTTTGAATATTTTATCATTTATACAAAAAAGGTAGACCACAATTTACTGCCAAAGATGTATGCGCTTGTCAAATGGATTAGTGGTGAGGACAAAGGAAAATATTCTACAGGTATTCCAGTAGAATGGATCAAGGGGTTCAATTTGGAAGAATATGTAGAAGATAAACAGGACTCTGATTATTCGTATGTCATAGAATGGCGTGATACAACTAAGCAACCAAAAGGTGGTTGGAAATGCTATGATGGCATTATAATTAAAGTCTCTGGTAATGTACATAGAATTAAGCAATATTAATATTTTCATTTTATATAAAAATATTAGTTACATATTTTACAGTAAATACTTATTTTATTATTAATCATTTCTTTTATGTTGCAATAATATTTGAAACATTTTTAAATTGTAATAAAAGTTATATTGTAAGTTACAATTAAGCAAAAAGTAACGCTTGTTTTAATAATTTGAATAACTCGTGTATTCATTAAAAATCTGTTTTTAATTAATTTTATAAAATGTATTATGAAATATATATGTATAAGTTTATTATCTTTTTATTTGTATTAAAATCATACAAATTTTTATGGTTATGTTTGTTAATTATAAAATAAGTAAAAAAGTCGAATAAGATTATTTAGTTTTTGTCAGTTGAAATCTGCTTAATACATTAGAAATTCGTCAAACAAAATATTCTCACAATTTGCTTTTTTAATTTTTTAATGTATGATATTTTATTATAATAATATATTTATTTTCTATTATAAAGAATACATTTTTCATTATTTTAAAATTTGACTTATTTAATATTTTTTGCATTTATATTGTTTTACTGTAATTGATTTTAAATAATTACAATTATTATAATGTAATAAGATATGTTTTTAATATTAGAAACTATATGCTTTTTATAGCTAAACTTAAGGTTTTGAAACGAAAACTCGCAGATATTGATGGAGTTGCATCTTCTAAAATGCTGAACATTACAAAGATACAAAACTCAGGTGAAATTAGCAAGAAGCAACAAGCCAATGCTAAAGCTATTAGTTCATCTCGCAAAGAAAATTTTACAGACAAAGTTGGACTTTCATTACCCCGCGTGGAAGAATCTAAGGATCCTATATTTGATAAGTACAAGCATACACCTAAGTCAGCATTAGAGGCCTATAATATTCCAAAAGTAATAGAGATTTCCAGTTTATAATTTACATATAATTAAAATTATTGGTATATTCTAAATTTGTTTTTCATTAAAATCACAATTAAAAGTAAGAATGTATAAGATTAATTTAAAAACATTTTTGATTTTTGAATTTACCTCTAACACATTTATTATAAGACATTTACATTACATTAAGTAATATTTAATATACATTTATAATTTCAGTATGTAAAACATTTTTCATCAGTGCTATTTATTATTGTATATTAGAAAATATTTATAATTGTATATTATTCATTTTCTACTAAAATAAATTTGTTATATAGAAATTAAATATTTAAATTATTATTAAGTGAGAAACTTAAAAATCATGCACAATATATACGAAATATAGACAAATAAAGCTATCATTATATAAACGAGTGATATTTAAAGTAAATTTTTGTATATTTTAGCTATTGTCAATAAATAAAATGTTATAGCTATCTTTATTAAAATTGTAAGATCAGTCTTAACATTTACAAATTTTATGATATATAATTTTATGACTTATAATTTTATGACTTATAATTTCATTACCAAATTCAACGGTGCGAAATTATTAAACAAATTTCTTAAAACGTCTTAAAAAGCCGAAATAATTTTGAATAACTAAATTTTGGAGAAGTGGGGGTTATATTTTCCCTCCCTTCGCTCAGTTTCAGAGATACTACCCGTCAACTATAAGAACGTGTCGACTATGCGATCGTCGAATATGCGAGAGTATAACAATATTAGTTTCAACTTAAATATTTAATAATATTGTTAAATAGTGTAAAATGTATAAATAATAATGTAGAAATGGATTACTGTAAGCCGTAACTTTAATAATTGGTTATCTTTGTTTTCCTTTAAATTAAGTTGTGCACTGCGATAAAATCCAACATGTACAATTAATTTCTTCGCTAACAATTGATAATTGTATATGAACTAATAGTAATTTCCAAATTTAGTGTTTTAATCCTGATTTATATAATATCATGCTTATAATTATATCATTTTCTGTAGAATTCACAATTACATATTTTGAAAATAATTAATCATTATAAAGCATATTTAATATTTATCGTATGTAATTAAATTAAAGTGAACAATCATTAAAATCATTAAAAGTCAAATTGAAAACGATTATTTATAAATTATTAGGCTTGAAACCTAAAACTATAAATAAAAATTGCCTACAATAATATATAATATATAAAATAATTTATTATTATTCAAATATATCTGATTCAAATATTATTTGTATAATGAACAATACATTTAATCAGAAAATATGAAATGTAGAAAAATTTGAAATTTGTTCTAAACAATCCAAAAATAATTCTTTTACTTTTATTTCGTACATAAAAATGTAAAATAATTAGAATTTTAAACGTATATGAACAGTAATAGTTAATAATGGCAACATTTTATTTAATATTATTAAACTTATTTGGTTACAGAAAATTAAATTTAACAAGACAGCTAATTCTTCAGACGATGAAAATACTACTGTGATAAAAAATGTTGACAGTGAACAAATATCACAAGTGTCACTGCAGAATCTGATGAAATGTACATATTTTTAAATACCACATTTATTTACAAAGTGTATAAAAATAATATTGATTCACAAATTCATGATATATATATTTCAGGCATTTTGGAAAATCAATTAATGATCCGAAACTTATGTGACCAATTTAAGAACTTCACTGAAAAGTTTAATCAGAAGCTCGGAAATTTGGAAGGCGGCGTTTTGAACCTAACAGCCAATGATGACATTGAATCAAAGGTTTAATTTTCATTAAATCTCTAGATTTTATATAATTTAATCACTTACTTAATATCATCAGAATGCTTAAATATAATTTCTATGCAATTTTTTATTAAGGACATCAATTAAGCTCATATGTAAACAGATAAAAAATATAGTAGAAATAAAATATATAATTGATATTTTCAATTTATCTATAATTAAAAATAGGAACTTCGAAAAATTTTGTTAATCAAAAATTATATATCAATCATAAAACTTACCTCAAATTATCATGATTAATTAGTTAATAAAAATATTCATTATAACTAATCAATTACATTCATTTTAACAGTATGAAATTGGAAAATCAGGTTTCTTCGTAACTCAAGACCAGTGGAACTATATAAATAGTAGACATACATACACATCCATGGCAATTGCATTACTTATTGCTTTGTTCCCCACAGATGTATTGCTTCGCAGCAATTTGAAAAGGGGGCATAGTAAAGTAAAGTCGCAGACTGAAACGAAACTTCATAAAGCTCTAGATGAGCGCAAGCTTAAAGCATTAAAAGGTAAAAGTTTTAACCAATGGCTTGCATAACATTTTTATTAATAGTCTATATATACATTGTGCTTTCAAATATCTCAAAAAATACGTATCGAAAAAAAACATGCGAATAAAATTTGTTCGTGTCGAAGGGGCCTATCCAGTTATACCAATCTCGATCCCCATCCCTTGGGGTTGAGATATAAGGCAACATTGAAATCTTATATTTTATTCCAGATTCGAATTCTACATCCAAAAATAAGGCGGATTTATTTAAAACATGCATTTATCAAAAATTATTCACGTTATAAATTACTATTCACCGCCATTAGTTAGAAAAAGAACATTTAATTCTACATAATAAACTTTCTTTTTCTAACTGACGACAATTACTCGTAACTTAATATATTTATATCTTTTGAAAAACGTATAATTAGTATCAAGAGTGGTAGAATCGAACAAATTTTATTTACAATGGTTAAATAATTTGGGTAAAATGATTTTTTTTCGAACGTTTTTTCATTAAGTTATAAACAAATAAACGTGTATACAGTCTTTAATTACAAAATAAATATCTCGGGATTGATTAAACCGATTTTAATCATTATAAGATTATTTATATCGGGAAAAAATACAGTTTCAAATTTAATTTACGGAGTTAAAAAACCATAAAATTTTGCCTTTTTTTATTATAAAATATGTTGTAAATTGCAAAAAAACTTGATCTGGTGTAATAAAAATTGCAGATAAAGACTATAAAAAAAGAGTATTTATTAAAGACATTAATTGCCTAGAAAAATTAAGTGGCCCGTATTTCTGAAAAAAGTTATACAATTTTTCGTGTAGCGCTGCACGGCGCTTGACGCGCGGCGTGGTGTTCTATGCGATGATCAATTACAGCTCTTAGTATATTTATTACCTGTTATAGTAATATTTCAATGAATACTCGATGAGTATTTATAATATATCATAGAATAAATAAAATAGAATATATTATAGAATTAAAAAACATAATTTATAATATATAATAAACTGCATAATAAGGCAATTTTGTATTGATTAGCAATTAATACAAAATTGGCTTATTATCTGGTTCTCATAATCTGCAACAGTGGAATATTTTTTTACATTTTAATGTGAATAAATTTTGTGGCAGATAACAATGATACTGGCGGATATTATTCATTCATTTAGATTTTAAAAACCTTTTTTTAGCAACTTAACTTCATTTTCATGTTCTCTTATTGTGCAAAAGTCAAATTTGAATTTCGTAAAACAATTAAGCATTTTCGTTAATAAATTTTTTTTTCAATTTTTAGTGTTACGTTTCGGAAATTTTGACTTTTATATTCGTAAATTGTCTAAACGATCTACATTTATATAAACCTAACTCTTCATTGTCAAATATTAAATAAATGGTTAATGTTAGTCTACATAAAAATATATATAATATAATATTTTTAATGATACTGAAATATTACCACTGTCAATGTTTACAATATAAAAATTAAGTAGTATATACTATGTAAATAATTCTGCACAATAAGGAGTTATAACTAGATAAATTTACATAAAATCTTGTTTTTATAAAATTTATATAAATTTTATATAATATTGATTGTCAGCGTGTATTTGTATACCTAATTATATATTTCATTATTTTATTTTTTTTCAAGATTTTATTAAGTCAAAGTTCCCAAACACTTACAATGAAGCTGGAGTTGGAACTGCAATTAATAATAAATTAACTGCTCTTCGCCGCAATGAAGCTTTCCATACAAGGAAAGAAGTAAGTATTAATATACAATAATATTAGTAAAATATTAATTTTTATTGCGTTTAGTATAAGAAAATCTTTTATTTTTTCCAGAGCGAGAAGAAAGAAGAAGAAGAAAAACAAGACTAAAATAAAATAAAAATTAAAATAATCATAAAATAAAATATATTCTGATATTAAACTTATAATATTTAAATAAATATAGTATGAAAAGTTTAGTTGTGTTTTCAATTACCTTATAATTATTAATTAAGAAATATATAATAAAACGCATATTACACACATTTTTCCAATATTAAATTACATTTGTTCATTTTATATATCTTAAAAAATTCCTTATTTACCGCACTAAACATAACCTACATGTCACTATGTGGGCTTCGATTAATACTAAAGAGTAGGGAGAAGCTTTAAGGAGCAATAGGACAGAAAAGCGAGAAATTTTCCTCCACAAAAGCGAGTCTACTGTACGTACTTTTTATACACGTGTTGTGAAAAAGCTTTTGTTACTGTCAGTCACCCGCCAAATATATATATAAAATATACAAAAAAATTAGACTTAATATATGTTAAAAAAAGGTATGTTCCATATATTTAAAAATATTGGATTTACATATTTGATTATATGTGAAATATATTTATGAATATATTGGTAATACATATTTGATTATATGTGAAATATATTTTAGAATGTATGGACTATGTATTTACACATGTATTTGGAATATATTTTCAACTATATATAAAATATATTTCATGCATATATGCACTCATATATTTAAAACGGCAAAAAGTTGTATATGTGAAATATATTTTAAAATGTATGTGTTATATATTTATAATTATATTTGCAAGTATATTCTCACATATATTTACGTATATAATTTAAGTTTTATATGTGAAAATATATTTTCTACATATATTTTCACATATATTTGATGCGGCAAAAAGTTAGATATGTGAAAATATATTTTTCACATATATTTTTACTTATATTTTCACGTATATTTTCGTCCGTGTGGGTAGCATACTGTCCACTGATTGATCAAAAACGTAAAATTTTATTTTTTGTGAAATACCCAAAAAAACATTTTTTTTCGCTCGTAAAAGCATTACAGTATTTCTTATGAACTGCATGAAAGTTGACATCAAGAATATTTTATATTATTCTGGTCTGAGAGAAAAAATTGTTTTAATGATTTTTGTAAGCATTTGCGGCTTTTTAAAATGAAATTTCACGTGGTGTTTTCATTTTTGAATTTTATAATAATAATTTTATAATAATAATTTTATTATAATAATAATTTTCATATTATTCTATTAATCTTTCATACAAAATTTAAATACTTTTTGCAAAATTTTTGTCTTTTTATCTTTTTTTTCATTTGTCTATATATTATTAAAATATATATTAAATGAACTATAATAATAATTACTTTCAAAATATGTAATGTAACTTTATACAAATTTGAAAAAATATTTCAATTTCCTTAAAAATGCTTTAAAAATGAAAGAAAATTATTTTCTTCTCTTACACCAGAATAATCTCAACAATTCTTGGTGTCCACTTTTAAGCATTTTATAACAAATGCTGAAATGGTTTTTCGAGTGCAAACAAATGTTTTTTAGGGGATTGCAAAAAATGTAAAATTGTACGTTTTTGATCAGTCAGAGGCCACGGTGCTATACACTGGCAATTTTTTACTTTGAAACAATTTTTCTAGACCAATACCTGCAACATTTTGCTATTGAAGATCTTTTCTAACGCCCAGTAATAACATTATTTCAATTTTCAAAATGGGGTGCATACAAAAGTGCGATAGTCCGCAAAACAAAAAATGGCAGTTGTTTCCGAAATTATCTAGTTTTTCAAAAAATCCTTTCACAATTTTA
>JABFPY010000151.1:0-11217 GCA_022817165.1 Phoenoteleia sp. ZL-2020 | reverse complement strand
CCTAATATCCGCCTGAATAAATGTAGGTACGCCCTAGCTATTCCTTTATTTATAAATTTTAATAAATCATTGGCCTCCGGTTGCTTTCCGAGCATTTGGAAAACAAGCTTAACACCTATATTTAAAAAGGGCAATAAACATAGCGTCGAAAACTATCCGATATCCATTATAAATACCATACCAAAGTTATTCCAGAAATTGGTGACAACAATTCTCTCTAACATCTTTAGACACAAGATAGTAGACGAGCAACATGGTTTTTCTCAGAATAAATCTACTGTTACCAATCTAACAATAATGTCTAAATATGTATCGGGAATACTTGATAATCGTGGCCAAATTGATGTGATTTACACGGATTTCTTAAAAGCATTTGATAAAGTCCTCCACTGGCTTTTGTTAGAGAAAGTATTCGATTACGGTATATCTGATCCAGTATTAAAATGCATATCTAATTATCTATCGGAGCGAACTCAATTTGTAAAAGTAAGCAACGTAGTATCCCATGTATATTCTGTATCATCAGGAGTCACCCAGGGCTCACACTTTGGACTACTACTTTTCAATCTATATATCAACGATCTCCCTAGGTGCATGAAACACTGTAATATTCTTTTATTTCAAAATCGACACATTTTTGGATGCGAAACTACTGCAAGGTTATTTGTATGAATTTGAATCATGGTGCGTGGTGAACTCAATGCCTATAAACGTCGACAAATGTAAATTCGTGATATTTTGCTCTAGGAAGATCCATGTTGTAACTGTTATGAATTGCTCAAAACTTTATTGTCTATGGTACATGATATGAAAGATCTCGGTGTTATTTTTCATCCAATGGATCATTTAAAACGCTCAGATAATGGTTCTCAAAGCCCTTTGAATTCTAAGTTTCATTCATCGTACGCTTCAGTTCATTCAATTTCATCTTCAATTTCATCCCAGGTGGTTCAAGGGTGTTTGGCAGACTAACTGTTGTTAGATGAGCACATTGTGTATGGGAATTATTACATCTCCATACATTCCACGTTTATATATAAAAAATAAAGGTGGAATATATTATTTATATATATAATTTATAATATTTAATTTTTTATTTTTATTAATTCAATTGTATCCTCCATTAACTGTGAATTTGACTCCAATGGCTTGATGAAACGTGGCGATAAGAAAGCTGCGAGCTTAGTCTCATCCTAAAGAAAATGTATCACAATGCAATGATCTGAAACATGAAAATGAAGATCATATACAAATTTATTATATATATTAGGGTGGTCCTTAGAAAAAAAAATTGGGCCGGAACCCGGAAACGCTTACAAATGATGAAAAAACAATATTTATAACCTTTATTCCATCTTAATTCAACATTAACCCGTCCCGCAAGTCAATTTTTGTCATTTTTGTGTTATTTTTGGGTTTTTCTCCTTAATTATGACTAGATTCGACGTCCGATTTTTTTGCAATAATTTCTATGACTATTGTCTCAAAGCACATTATTTTCCGCTCAATTAGCAAAAAATATCAACTGGATATCTTTTTTTCCACTGAGATATGACAGTTTGAAGGTAACACTTCATTTTCAACTTTTAATAAATTCATATATTTATTCGTGAAATTCAGTATTTACTGTGCAATATCAAGAAAAAAAGTGGTCGGTGAATGTTTACATGTTAATCTATAGTTAAAAATAGGTAATTTATACGGAAAATTCCAGCTTTATATTTTCACGTGTCGTATTTATACTTAAATGTTATTTTCTAATTAAATATTTACGTGGACTGTATTGACTGTCGTTTCTAAGTCATAATGATTTTGTCTTTCGCAGACAATGCGCACTTATTGTCAAAGTGGCTTATTATAACACGTATTCTATTATAATTCAATAATAACATGTCTCGCAAATCACATTTTGGTATTTTTGAAAAAAATTTTGGGGGTTTTCCTGTATAATTTTAACAAGCTTCGTGCAACAAAGATACTATCAATCATACTAGCGATGAGACAATTCACTGAGAAAAATCTCTTTAGTTAAACCTACAGAAAATTTCAGTTAAAAATCTGTCTTAGTTGTATTAACTGAGTTTTTCAGTTAATACAACTGAAAAATTGAGTTATACACTTGTCACAACTGAAAAACTCGGTTAAATTAACTGAAAACTTCAGTTACGGAATAAACAACTGAAATTTTTAGTTAAAATGTACACAACTGAAAATATTCAGTAAAATTAACTGATGTTACTCAGTTAAAATAACTAGCATTACAGTTAATTGTATTGACATTATTTTTAAACATAACCTAGGACAAATAAATTAGTTAAATAACAAATAATTATTATATCAATGTATAATGGATTAATTTATGTTTGCTTTTATTTTATTATTAAATTATTTGCAAAATTTAATTATATTTAAATAACTTGTTTATTATATTAACATAATAAATAACATATTTTAAATTCATTAATTTAATTAATTATATTAATTTTCATACACATTTGTATTTGTGGTATATCTAAATAATTTTCAAAACATCCGTTTGATTATTATAATTGTTGCGCGAACGTGCACGGACTTGAAGTCGATTTTAGGCGATGAAACTATATCTGTGTTTACGGTTTCAAGCATCATTTGTTTATATGTCGAGAAAAAGCGACGTTCGTTTCAGTGAATGAGTGCTTTGATTTTTCATCGTCAAAAGCAAATGTAAGTAAATTAGTATAGAAATGATTATTTAAGTAGATTATAATGCAATAAAGAACAGGTTAAATAACTAGCAATGTTTTGTTGATCAAGGTGCTTTTTTTATTGTTCAATTTGTCAACAATTCAAAAATGTTTGTAGGTTATATTGTATACATAATTTCTAATTGTGCAAATACTTGCCACATTTATGTTGTCAAATTAATTAACTTGTTAAATAAATTAATATTAATTCAGATATTATGGTAAATCATATTACAATGCTATTTTTAATTCAATTTTAGTGAGAACTTGTTTCAATGGCAGACGAATTTGTCAAAGAAAAATTACGCGATTTTGGCTTAGGAACGTACATCGATGCATTTACAGTTCATAAAATTACCAAAGATATATTTCTAAATATCTCGGCAGCGTTAATTAAAGAGTTAATTCCAGTAATTGGCGATTGTCACACATTTTTAGTGAAACGACAAAGCCTTTTGACAGTCGTAAATAATGTATCATTGGTAAGCTTTTTTTAATTTTTAATTTTTTTAATGTAATAAAACATTATAAATAAAAATAATTTCATTTGTGAATAAGTTTAATTGATTTATTAATTTGTAACTGTTGTGTTTTGAAGCTGTTATTGTTTATATCTGTTTTATGAGTATTATATCTGTTATAGGTTTTTATATGTTTTCATTTCGTACTACAAAATTAAATTAATATTAAATATTTGTTATGATTTTCAATATTAAAAATTTTATCATTATTTCAGGACTGTTCAGATAATCCGGCAGAGAATGCCATTGTTCTTCCCATATTTCTGTCCGATGAAAACTCCCAATCAGACATTATTGTTACTGAAGAGTCTGACATTAACCAAAAAAGATCAGTGGCTGACGACAATGGAATACAAGAAGTTAATGCTGACCAAAACAAAGCAGTAATTGTCGATCATATACCTGAGATGTCTAACGTGGTTGTCAATGCAAGTGCTGTAGTTAATCCAACTGAGTCAACTGAAGTATGTAATAACTTTAAATGTTCCTCTTATATTTAATTTACAATTTATTAAAACAATCTTTTTGAGCATTTTCTCTTAAAACTAAATCATATTTTATAAATATTATTTTTATTACAGCCACTGCGACAAATTTTAAACACCACATTTATAGGCCAAGCATTATTATCTTCTAATGGATTAAATGAACAATTAAGGAAACAACTTGTATTCATTATTTCTCAGCACCTGTTGGCCAATCATCAAAAGTAATTTCTAATTATTTGTAAACATATTTAAAATTAATTCACCTATTTTTTATATGTATTTACTTGTTGTAGGATAACGAGAAACATTTTTGAGTTTTGGGTCAAAGAAATACAAAAAGTTTTTCCAAATGAAAACCCTCATCATTATTACAGTCTTAATACAAAAACAAAAAAGCCATCTGGAAAATTATACAACAAAATCTCAAATCTTTCTAAATCTGCAAAAAAGACTTGTAATACTTCTAAATCGGAAGAAAACGAGCCAGGAACTTCTGTCCAAAGATCAAGTTCTGTAATAGAGCAACTAAAGACTATTAGTTCAACTGATAAAAAACTTTTGAGTTTGTGGAAAGAGTCATATGTATTAAGGGATAGAAAAAATACAATTTCAGAATACTTCACGGAATATCCTGTATTAACTACAAAAGCGGGGGTTGATCTAGTAAGTACAAATTAAAAATAATTCAGTAAATACATGCTTATGCTGTTACAACTTTATTCTGTATGTTATTTTTGTTTACAGATTACACTAGATTTCAGCATTTTGCACAAAAACTATGTCAATACATTTGAAACTACTTGGTCAGAGTTAACATGTCGAATTATTAAATTTGCTGCCGATAAAAAGTTGTGTCCCTTTTATACGGACCTAACAAATGGTACGTATAAATAAACACTTGTTCAAATACAGATTAAAATAATTTATCAGTATTATTTTAAGTAATTATTTTTTTTATTTTATATAAATATTGATAGTATACATTTTATTATTATTATACTATATTAACATTTATTTGTTTCATTTATAAAATAACATGTTTTCTATTTTAGTTGTCGCTCCGGACACATTAGCTCTTTTTATTTTACCGTACCTCTTTAATCCAGTATTTTTAACAAGAGATTTAAAGAAACCTTCCAAAGCAGAAGTAGCTGATTCTTTTATTATACAGAAATCGGTAAATATTTTAACACATTTTTAACACAGTAAAATTACAATTTCAAAAATAAAAACTTATTAGTTATTACTTATTTCCAGAACACTGCTGAATTTCAACCAATTGATAACAATTTAACTCCTCAACCGTCAGTTGTAGTTATTGGATCAGCAGCAAATGTGCAATCAGTATATGTTGCAATTGAATCCATTAAATATCAAATGCCAGATTTAGTAACAGCTGTCAGCTTTTGTTTCAAGTCTTTTTATGCTCTAAACGCATGCTATCCACGCAAAGCTGAAGTAATATGGTACTTTTTGGAAAAGTATGGATTCAAGTTGGACTCAAACAAAAGCAAAACCCAATTTATGACTGCCGATAAAGTTTATAGATTGCTGATGGAACATAACTAAAATCTAAATGTTTATTGAAATATTTAGTTTTATAATTTATAGTATTAATATTTTGACCAAAGTTTAATATGTGTAACGAGTTTAACGAGTTTACAAAAGAGAACATCGTTGTAATCTCAGTAAAGTATTGTTTAAGTTTACACATTTGAGTTCTACAGTTCACGTAAATTAATAATGACTTTAATTGAAAAAAGCAAAAAACGAAATGAATAACTGTGATAAAATGTTCTTTAGTCACATTTTCAATTGTAAAATTGAAAATTGCAAACGCTTTTTTTCAAGCAAAAAAGGTTTAACTGCTCATATGACCAGGGAACATACACATGTCAC
The DNA here is from genome assembly GCA_022817165.1 of Phoenoteleia sp. ZL-2020. Classification (NCBI taxonomy): domain Eukaryota; kingdom Metazoa; phylum Arthropoda; class Insecta; order Hymenoptera; family Scelionidae; genus Phoenoteleia; species Phoenoteleia sp. ZL-2020. The sequence goes on along the minus strand of JABFPY010000151.1, from coordinate 5,586 downwards.
TGAAAACAATGTTTTACTTAACGCAAATAATAAATGTTTAAATGACTCTTTCTTACATTTGCAAGATAAGTCTTTTAATTCTGACATTATAGTTTCAAATGAGGAATCAAGTGCGAAAGATAATATTCCATTTAATGTCACAGACAGTAACGAAATCAATGTGGAATATGTTCAAGATTTAAAAAGTTTACCTTCAATGACAGATTCTAAGGTTACAATTTCAAATAAACAGTTAAATTTGAGTGATAGGGTGAACGTTCCAATTACAGCCTCAAAAAATAACGCAACGATTATTAACAATAACAAAGACTTAACGAATTCTTTAATGCCAGTTTTAGACGAATCAATTTTATATCAGTCATCTTTGAAGCTAATATCTTCTTTGAGTTCAGATTCCACTTTTGCTCACTCAAAAATACAAAAAGTTATTAATGAATTTGATAAGTTTTTACATAACAGTTATATAAATAATATCAAAACATTGATTAATATTAATTTGGATGATCCCGTTAAAAGTTATATTAACGAAAAGATAGAGCACGTTCAAGCAAGTTTTGAGAATTTAAATACTGAATACAAACGTATGCAATTTATAGAGCAAAATGGTATGTATATTAAGGCAGAACCAATTTTTATAGGTACTTTAGAAGTACCAACGTCAGATAATAATGTAGTAAGGAAAGAAATTAACGCTTATTTTGTGCCATTAGACAAAGTATTAATAAAATTTTTTGAGCTCCCTGGAATTTTCAATACTACACAAATGTTCTATCAACATTTAATACAGTTAAAAACAGATGAAATCCAAAATATCGTTCAAACTGATTTTTGGAAAACAATAACTGCTGATTTAAAAAACGATTTGGTGTTTCCATTATATTTATATGAGGACGCTTTTGGTACAGGCAATCCGATTGGGCCGAGTGCAACAGTTCATAAAATGAACGGCGTCTATTCTACTGTTGGGTGTTTACCACCACAAATCTCTGCCAAATTAGAATCAATTTTTTTAACACAAATTTATTATTCCAGTGACTTAAAAAACTTTCCGCAAAGAAAAGATGTTATATTTTCAAAAATAATTAAAACTTTAAAACTTTTGGAAACGAAAGGAATAACTATAACTGTAGAAAACAAAACCATAAAAATATACTTTGTATTAACTTTTATATTAGGGGATAATTTAGGTATGAATGGTCTTTTGGGATTCGTCGAGAGTTTTGCAGCTACATACTTTTGTCGCATTTGTAAAGTACCTAAAAATATAACTACAACTTTGTGTGAAGAGGATGTTAATGCTCTTAGAACTAAACCAAATTATAATAAAGATGTTATGATTAATAATTATAAAAAAACTGGCATTAAGGAAAAATGTCTTTTCAATGATTTTGGCCTTTATAATTGCGTTGTAAATGTCGCTGTAGATATAATGCACGACTTTCTGGATGGGTTTTGTAAAACTGAAGTAGGTTTAATTCTGTACCATTTCATTAAGAAAAAAGATTATTTTACCTTAAAGGATTTTAATTATCGAATGTATCATCATAGTTACCATGATTTTGAGAATAGACCCACATCAGTTACCGAAACAGATTTAGACAACAAAAAAGTAAAAATGACTGCTGCTGAAACTAAATGTATAGTTTTCCATTTAGGGTGTATTATTGGTGATTTAATTTTAGATACATCGGATAATCACTGGAAACTTTATATATTATTAAGACAAATGTTGTATTTAGTGCTATGCAGTAAAGTAAAAAAAGAAACATGTTTTCTCTTAAATTCAGTAATTATTGAACACCATCAACTTTATTTGAAATTATATAAAAAACTGATTCCTAAACATCATTTAGTTCTGCATTATCCCAGATTGATGCTTCAATTCGGATCATTAAAACAACAATGGTCTATGCGGTTTGAGGCTTTTCATCAACCATTTAAAAAATACGCAGAAGTAAATAAGAATCGGAAGGATTTGGCCTTCAGTTTAGCAAAACATTGTCAAGTGACACAAAGTTACAAGTTTCTAGCAGAAAACTTGTTTCAGGATCATCCTGTATATCAAAATTTTCGAACCATCTTATTAAATGATAGCAAATTTGATATTACTTTTAATGGCAATCAATATCGCCCTATAAAAACTGTCAGATTAAACAGCACCGTCTTTAAAAGTAATAACGTCGTTGTAATTAATGTAGAATCATTACCAACGTTTGGTAAAATTATTGACATTTACATATCTAAAGAAATTGTAAAAGATGTAGAAGTAGAATCTTTCGTATTGCTTGTACATTTGTACAAAACTATTGAATTCAGCGAACGTTTTCAAGCTTACTGTGTAGAAGTAGACACCATAGAATCTTTTATCCAATTCAATAATTTATGTTCTTTTAAAGTTTGGAATACTATTTGTAAGGATAACAAAAGTTACATTGTACATTTTTAAGTGATAATGTATAATTTTATGTAATGTATAATAAAAACGGTTCATCGTTCCATTGATTATGTATTTATTTATTAACATTTGTTTAAAATATGTTTCCTTCGACGCAACTCAAAAAATTAATAAATTTACAAATACTTATAATTTTTACTTTGTCAAACTTTGAACAAACATTAGTATCAAAGTATATTTTTAGTAGTTAATAACATTTTTAAAACCTTTAAATGCTTCAAAATATTTATGTAACAGGTTATATATATATAAAACTATAAAAAAACAAATTATTGTCGATCATTTTACTTGTACATTTTACTTTTTTAATTCATATTTTTCATTTTTAATAGAGATGTAAAGTATTTTAGCTTCGAATAGTTTAAAAGCATCTTAACATTAATAATCTATTTAAGTAAAACAATCATTCATAGTTAAATTGTGAATATATTATCATTGGTTTACTAATCGCAGTTATATCAAATTCTATTAACAATATTTAATACTTATATTACTGCCTAATGTTAACTTAACTCCAAATTATAAGAATTATAATGAATTATATATTGTATATTTATCTATATTCTATACAGAAAATAAATGTAATCACTTTATTTAATTCATAACCTATAAATGTACATTGAGCGTTTGACAAGTGTTTAACTAACATTTTCAGTAAAATTAACTAACCGAAATAGTTGATTTGACTGAATCTTTCAGTTGTGTCATATTTAACTATCTTTTCAGTTAAAGTTACAGAAACGTTGGGTTTTTTCTTTCAGTGTATAAATAACTATCACTTGATAATTTGCACTATATTTTCTAAACATAATTAGAAAATACTAAACAACTTATTCAGTAATGTTTAACATATTAATGTACACAATGTTGTAGTTAATATATATGTTTGTTAAATTACAGTTTGTTAAAATTTATGAAAGTTTATAAAATTTAAACCTTCATAATTTATCTGCAATATAGGTATCTACTTAAATATGTTGATATGAATGTAATCGACAATTTTTATAACGAAAGGAAATTTTTCTATTTTAAAAATGAAGGAATATTAAAGTAATAAACAAATTTCAAAATTTCTTCTCATTTAATAATGAATATTAATCAATAATATTTAATACAACATTTTTTGTGATTTTTTAATGATTTATATTTATATTATTAAAAATAGAATTAACATAAATTATATTTTCAATGTAAACGAATTATATAAATTATGACTAAAAGACATTAATTTCATATTGAGTAGCAAATTATTTATTACTATTATAACAATTTATCTTTACAGTTTCTTTAATTTTTATCTCCATACGATTTAATATATTCATAATGAAAATATTACATAACTTTAAATATATATTGATTAATTGTATTATTAAATGTTTGACGTTGACTATTAATTTGATGTTGATCAGTTTTGATTGTTTTCTAATATATGTGTCATAATTTAAGCGACAGCAAATTCGAATGTTGAATGAATCAGAAATTAAGAATAATCGATTTCAAAGCATAGACAAAAATGATTTCTAAAAAGTGTAACTTATAAACTAAATTTCATTTTATTTAAAAAATTAAGTAATTAACTTCTTATGAAATATAATAATTATTATTTCATAAAGTACATTTAAAAAACATGTAGATATTTTAACTTTATTGTTTCTTTCAATTTGTATTACTTAATTATTTAAAATTATTTCCAGATGTTTTCGTCAGAAATTCAGTAATATCAAATTATTTATCTATAGAGAAAGAATATACTAGTAATGGTTATGAAAGAGACGATGGTAATCAGAAGTGATGACAAAAATTTTATGTAACTGTTGCAAAATAAAATTCTGTATTTGTTATCATAGTTCTGTATGATAACCGATGAAGAGAAACAACAAAATTAATCAGTATAGATTTGTATTTGTTACAAAAGTTGTATGGTAGTCGTTATAACTAGTATTTTGTATAAATAAAATTATTAAAAATTGTATCATATTTAATATAATGAAATTCAGTCAAATCTTTTTAATAAATTTACTCTAATCATTACATCAGATCATTATTTGAAGCTAATAAAATATGTAACAATAAAAGAAAAAAATGTTTGACAGCTCAACAATGCATTTAACACTCCAGAATGTAGCAAAGTTCTCTCAAGCACCAAATGGTACTTTTTTCACCGCTTACACAGTGATGATGGAGTTTCCTGACACAGAGTGTCTTAAAGATATAATTCAAATAATACGAGATATAAGATATCAAATTTTATATTTTATAAAAGTACATCCATATTAAATAATATTTAAATTAATATTATTCCTTTATTAATACATAATCTTGATACAATAATTTGCTTACATTTTATAAATATATATTTTTGACAATTATGATAAATGACTATCCTTTGTAACATATTTGTTTCAACAAACTCGTCGAGATTCAGTGCAACAATGCAGCGCGTTGTTATTGTTTATGTTTTGTGTTAATTTAATGTTCTGTCAAGTTTCTATTTATTTAATGCATAAACAGTTATAAAAATTGCTTCAGCATTGAAACATTCAATATATGACTATCTCTCTCTCTCATATACACTCTCTTTTTCTCTCATTTCACCTTTTATTTTTTACGGTTGTTTTTCAAACCGACATTATTGTTTTGATCAAAATATCGTAATAATAAATATAAAATGTAAAAACGATTTATAAAAAGTTGTAAGATAAAACTGACATTTGCAATAAATTGTGTATAACTAAATATTAATTTATATAAAGTTATGAATAAAAATTATTATTTTAAAAAGATTTTGCGATAGGATATAAAAGTTAATTAAATTATCTTTCTATAAAATTTAAATTTATTGTAAAATAAACATATTTTTAATAATTTTCACTGAAAAACTGATAGGAAAATACTACATTATTCTTAAATTTTCTCATTTTCTGGGATATTCAATTGAAATTGAACCAAAATAATTTATTTGATCCAAAATAAAGCAATTCCAATTAACTTTTTTATTAGAAACATTGTTATAAATTCATTTCAGTGATAATTTCATTAAACTTTAATTTTTCATTATATATATGAATACATATATGAATTCTTACACGGGGAAAAAATTTGCTGGCTCAACAGAAAAGTCTGTAGAAAAC
>JABFPY010000150.1:0-11219 GCA_022817165.1 Phoenoteleia sp. ZL-2020 | reverse complement strand
ACGTTAAAGGGTTAATACAAATGTGATTCTTATTAAAGAATCACATATGTGATAATTATTAAAATTTAAAAATTATTATTACCGAAATAAAAATCCATTTTGCAATTTTATATTTTCTTCATTTTATATCTTGCAGATTTCATCTGCATAAACAACAAAATATATACAAATTTACTAAATTCTTACTTATACAATTTAATTAGTAATATTAACTGTAATAAACGTTTAACGTTGTATGTAAAAGTCATTTTAGAGTTTCATCTTGCATTTAGATAATTGCATTTCACATTTTTCTGAATGTGCGTCAACAAATTTAAAATCGGGCGAATAATTCATCGATAATTCTTTGAGTCACGATGAATCATTATGTTAATATGGGTATTTTGTCACACTTCATTGCTTTCCAATATTTTCTGCTGTTTATTTGAAACTTTCTATGATTTAAATAAAGCAGCACTGAAAGAACAATTTACTTAAATCAAATAAGGTTTTATATAAATACGACCTAATCTAATGTTTTCTTTAAAGTAACTAAATATTTATTGTATCGAGATTAATTATTTATTTCATTTTACGTGAACTTGCATAAATTTTACATGATACTGAAAATTACAAATTGCTTATTTTTATCAAATAATGTCTATATTTGTCTAGACTAGATCTATATGCGTAAAAAAAAGAAATAATAATAATTATAATAATTTCCAATGAATATTCTAATAGTAATATAGTAAACGTTATATATCCTGCAGCTGTTTTAATTATTACTATACTAAAAATTAATTTGAATATAAAGCATGATAAAATGCAGTGAAAATTACTAGAATAATGTCACATTTTTTAATTGTATAACCTAAAAAGAGAAAAAGTATATTTGATTAATTTAATTTTTATTAACAGAAATTTGAAAAAGTCGTCTGGAGATATGACTCTCCTCTATTTTTTCCGAAAATAATAGTTATAATATAATAATAATAATTAACACCTTGAAAAACCATAATAATCTAAAGAATTAAGGCATTTGAAAGGGCATTTAATTTCCTTCAAACTCGCGCAAGAAATTTGTATTTTCCATGTAAAATGGCCAAGTTATGGCCATTTAAAGAAAATGTTACATTTTCATTTTTGTAAGTGAAAATGCAATAAATAGGCAGTTATTCATCCTGGCAACATTTAAAGACCATCAGACGTTTTAGGAAACGTATGATAACATTGTTGAGCGATAGTGGTTGTGTTATGGGGGTATTATGGCAATAATATGTATTTTGTGGAAGTTGGAACTTAGAAGATTGCATTATGTTGTTTCGAATTTCGAAAACATTATGCTGATGATTGATTCACTTTATGAGGTCAAAGTAAAATAAGATCTGTCATTAGAAATTATGGGTACCCTGTTTCAGTTATGAAACAAAAGAAAACTGAAACGCACAATAATTCTTAACTCTGCAATGAAAAAAAAGTAGGATTGATTCAAGTGAATTTCACCTGAATCAACTCCATTATGGCATTGTATACATTTTATTCCATAGCTCAGTTCCTTGAACCACATTAAATTCTTTATTAAATTTTCTTCATGGAGTAGAACCAACTCCATGAAATACCTGTCACAAATAACTGTAAATATTTGAAACAAATCCTAAAAATACTTGTAATAAATTATTCAATACGATTAATTTAAGGTTATAAGATTCTCAATTTAAAGTTACTTGGCTAATAATTTAAATTTCATTTTCCGTATAATTAATTTAATATATAATTTAAACTGAAGTTAAAGTGTAATTTAAATAAATGAATTTTGGAATTAAATTAGTACGGCTTATTTTATTCATAATTTTATAAAAATTATGAATCATAAAAAATACTATAAATTTGTATCCTTATTTTAATTATTAATTAGTAGTGTCTAATTTAGGTATTCGTTTTTACCTATCAATTATTTATTACATATAAATTACATATTTATTTATTTACATAATGGATATTAATCGCTCTTACAAGATAGTTTACCATCGCAGAGTATTTCGTTTAACAATTTTTAATTTTTTTGAAAAGTCGTCACAGAGAATCGAACCACCCTACCTAAATCGCATTCCTAAATTACAACGCAAGTACCTAACACGCACGGCTAACGCATCGCTGATGTCTTAGAGTCTTTAGTAATGATATAAAGTACAATGAAAATACTCATTTCCATTTTAAAATGTTTTTATTGTTAACAATTATTAAGTTATTTAATATTATAATTACATAATATAATATTATTTAAATGCTAACAATAAAATGAATTGTATACATTATAATTGTGTATATTAATAATTGTAAATGCTTTTAATTGAAATTTATACAAATTAGTTTATAATATATCTTTGCAATGCATATAAACATTGCTTCAAGAGTATCTCTTAAAGCAAAATTCTCTAATAGAGTTTTTTACGTTTATAATTAAAATTTTAAAGCACACTCATTATTATAACCTCAAATTTGTCGAAAAATTTTCGAAGTATTTGACGCTATTAAATATTTATATCTCGAATAAGACAAAAAAAATCATAAATTTGGATATTTGTTAATATATTTATAAAAATATGCGCACAATATGAGTTAAGTACAATATAATCATTGATCTGTTAATTACTTACAATAGTTTGTTAGAATTATAGAAAATTATATATTTTATAAGTAAAGAATCATAATTTGTAATATCTGGGTATTTATGATTTATAAATTATAATGAGATAATCTATATTAGAATTATAGAATAATATATAAAATAATATTGGAATTAATACAAGTAAGTAAGGTATAAAGAAATATATTTTAAACCCGTTTTACTATGTAAAAAAATAATTTTATTATTTAGTAATGTATACAATTTCAGTTTCTACAATATTTTTATTTCTATAAATTATCCTACAGAATGTATATAAAATAATAAAAAATTTAATGTCCAATACATTTATGATTTAAATGGCATTACAATTAGTGTTTATATATATATATATATATATATATATATGAATTTATAAATTTCAATACATTTAATATTGGTAAGGATAAATAAAATAATATTTAAGCAATATATTTTTTGATGCATATAATTTATTGTATGCTTCACAATGTTTTACAAAGGTATTAAAAACATGATACGTAGCTTAGACCGTTTAATTTACGCAATTGAAAAGGTTTATAATGATAAAGGTCTGAGGTCAATGAAATATTCCATTTTGAAGTTGGCGTGACATGAAACGCATGGTAATGTCTTTCAAAGTGTACTGAATTATATTCAATGCACAAGAAATATACCCTTTTTTCATCTATTAGAATATATTTAATCTGACCATATTTATTTATGTTATTCTGACAATTAATTATGATCATCATGTCTACTTTGTATTTTGTGCCATTTATTCTAACCCACTCTGTTTTCTTGAAATTAATACTTTCAAAAGTATTTGACACATAGTTTTTGAATACATTATAATATCTTAAGTCACGTAATAAAATATTATTAAAAAGACCATATTCTAATCTGATATCGAATCCACGCTGCACTATCATCCGTTCAGAAACAGCTAACTGGTTTTTTGAAGCTAGGCTTAAACAAACGTTTTTTCGACATTTCATAACATTGGCATAATCTTTGGCTCGTTTGTGAAATCCTTCAAAATGGATGCATGACAATTGCCAAAGAGGACCAACTTGAGACATTATTCGAGGATAATGCAACAGAAAATGAAATTTAGGTCTTAAGTGATCAAACAGTGTTAAATACAACTTATGATGTTCAGTTACAAAATTTGTTAAAGTTGCGATAATGTCATCAGATACATGGTCTTGCAATAGAATGCACGAAATTTCTCTTAACAATAAAAATAGTTTCCACGCTTGGCTTGTAATTGGGATCATATCGCCAATCATAAATGGTAAAGAATATAACAAGCAGCACATTTCGCTTGCAGAACAAATGAAATATCCATCTTTTAAATGTTTATCTGTTAACGCTGGAATACTATTTACACTGGTAGTATCACCATAATCAAAATATTGTATTCGATCATTAAACATTTTTAAACTAAAACATTTTTCTACTTTAATCAAATATTGAATAACTCTCGGTACTACGTACCGAGCTACACCTTCGTACAAATCGTGCATAACATCACAGTAAGGATTTTCAGTTATGTGAAAATACGAAAGATTGTGAAAAATACTCTTTGATTTTATACCATTTTGTGACTTCGAATAATCTTCTTTATAATTATCTTTAGTTCGCAACATATTTTCATCTTCTTTTACTTGTGTTTGACATGTAATTTTATCACAGCGACATATTCTGCAATAATAATTAGCAGTAAAACTTTCACTAAATCCAAACAATTCGTTTAAAGCTAAATTATCTCCGCAAAATAAACTAAGAAGAAAATAAACAATTTTTTCACCTTCTTTCGTTTGGATTTTTATTCCATATTTTTCCAAAAATTTTAGCTCCTCTAGTAGTGTCCTAAAAACTTTCTCCGACCCATGATTTATTCTGTCTAAGTAGTTATGAAATTCAGCAGCAAATATGTTCTCTAACATGGATTTGTATTCCGGTGGTATCGATAATATTTGGTAATATACACCACAAATTTTATTGACAGTTGCATTTGAACCAAGAGGATTATTTATCTCTAAATCGTCAGCAAATAATTGTAAAGGAAAAACGATTTTATCTTTAAAATCTAATTCCATCTTTCTCCAACATGCACTGCCAACAAAAGAAGTGACTGAATTGATATTTTTGTTTTGTTCTGCATTTTTATAAGAAAGTATCGTATCAAAAACGTTGGGTAACTCCAAAAATTGTTTCAATGTTAATCTCATTAATATTGATTGACCTGTTGCATTTTTTATAACACGAATTCTTTTGCCTTTAATCAAACTTGTATCCTCATATGAACCAATGTAAAATTGAACAGGTGGTATATAATAACCTGATTCCTTTAAAACTTTTTCGCGCTTGTATTCCGTTCGGAACTCATGCAAAGGATATTTAATTACATCTGTAATTTCTTGTAACTGATTATTCAAAATTTCACGTGGCAAAATTTCTTTTAGACAATCAATATTATAGGTAGAGATTAACTTTGAAACATTATCGACTATTAATTGAATTAAAGATTTGTTAACATTTGGAACGGAGTATAACTTTGCAATAAATAATGTTTCAGCAATGTTAATCGACTGTTTTACGCGATCTATGTTAGGATTACTTGATAATGAACCGTTATTATCAAAAAATATGTCAGAGTTCAGTGAAGACAATTCACAATTTTTGCTACATTCATCTGCTGTAAATAACGAGGCAGCAAGATTTGTGGTTTCTGAACTTGTCGAAGGTTTTTTTTTAAAGATAATAAAATCGCAACTTGCAGATTTATTTTGAACTTGAATGCTTGTCGACGGTTTTTCTTGAAAGATAACAAAATTGCAACCGGTGGAGTTATCTTGCACTCGAATATTATTCTGTTGAATGTGAGTTTTTAAATGGTTAAAAAATGTACTGTAATTTATAAATGTTATATTACAAGATTCTTGTTTGCAAGTTGTTTTTTCATTAAATTGAAATTTGTGTTTTAATTTTAAATGACCTATAAACATGTTATAATTAGTATTAGAAAAAGTACAGTATGGACAGAGATAATTCATTTTAATTAAAAGTTTTGAGAACAATAACTAATATTATATTTCAAATAAAAAACAATTTTAGTAATTAAATTTTCGAATGTAAGTATTCGAATAAAACAGTTTTCGTATTCTGATATTTTACAAAGCTAATTGTTGCAAAATTTTTGAAACATGCGGTTTTGGATTATCATACTCTGTGGACAATTGAAACAATCCTTTTTGTAGCAGCAACCAAATGTGCTCACATTCAACAGGATAACTAATATGCAATACATGAAACAGTTTAAAACATATATCCAGTGCTTTAAGGGCGGAATCAAATCGGTAGCGAACTTTGTCGACGATAATGTAATAATTGCTAACGTCTGCCGAGGTATCTCCTACTCCAATTATGTACGGCTGAACTGTGAATCCGAGCTTTCTTATTTTATCACACTTTTCCTTGTGAAAGTTGTCGATGTCTCCGGAGTTCTACAAAAAAATAAAATAATTTAAATATTTCAAAAAGTACACAAAAATATTTGTTTTTATTATATGCACACAAACAACAAGAGCAAAAAGTAAGGCAAAAAGTTAAAGAGTAAGTATACATACAATATTTAACTATTAAAAATAATTATTATTACACAGTAATGAAACATATTTAAAATCTGTAATATCATTCTAAATTAATAATATTATCTCTAAAATATAGAAAGTATTATCGATTTTTCTCTATTATCGAATTATCAAATTATTCCAATTATATATATAATTTAATTGTATTTTATTTGTGTTTATACGTACTTTAATATGTACAACAAACCCTTGCTGACTGTCCTCAGATGTTGGTTTCCAATTCTTTTTTTGTTTTTTGCTTCTATAACTACTCCTTGGAGGTACTAAATTTGACAGAACTGACAATTGCACAAACTCACGACAACCTAAAATAGTAAAATTTATTCAAGTATTTATGGACAAAAAGTATAGTACATTTATCTTATTTAATTTTAATTTCGAATTATAAAGATGGATGTCAGAATCCCGGATAATGAGAATCTTAGTTGATACAGTGACACTGTTTAGTTATCACATTATGCATTACAGTACACGTTCATGAACTTGAACATTTAATATATATATATTTATATGAAATTTCAATTTGAAATTAAAATAATTACACTTTTTAAGTGTAACATTTGAAAAATTCTGTCCAAACGTCCAATATCAAAATAATAAATATAATTGATAAATGAAGAATTAAACCTTACGTGGAGACAAATCTTCTTGTTGCAAGACTTCCAGGGCATCTGCAATACCTTTCGCGTTCTGTACAGTTATGCTTGATAATTTTTCATAAAACGTATCCCAACGGTCGAAAATGTTTGTTGCAGTAAATAGTTTATTATAGTCTAAATCAATTAAACTGTATCCATTAGTAGATACTAGTACTGGATATTTCTCAAAATACTCATTCACTTGCTCGTCAGTATTAACAGATCCAAGAAGCAGACTATAGCGATATTGTGTTGTTGCTGCCCAGTGATTTTTCACTTCGTCCCATGGTTCGTAATTATGACATAACCATAGCAAACTTTTCGCAACCTCTTCTGAAAATATAATTTCAAATAATAATGTAAAAAAATAATGATTTAAAAAAATAATAATGTAAAAAAATAAGTTATATATTTCGAAAAACAATTTACGAATAGTATGAACCCTATTTAACCCATAACCGGTGACGTGTTTTGATCGCCCATTTAAAATATATTGTTATTGTCGGTCCCACAGACAGACATCACCGGTTAAGAGTTAAACAATTAAAAATGTTTGCTAACATTAATTATCAATGAAACATTAACATATTGTCAGGTATTATTATATTTAATATATATTATTTACTGTTATTTTTAATAAAAAGCATCCGATATTTCATACAAATAGAATTAATTAAAAATAATATGTTAATTATTTTTGTAAAAATATAAACATGACTAAAAATACCTGAAGACTCAACAATCTTTGGTCTGAGTTGGTCAGTTCTACTAGATGGTTTTTTATAACCGATCATTTGACGATATTCTCGTAATTTATTTTTAAATAGATCATGTAAACGGCCTCTTGCTTTCTCGGACTTTCCGTTTATGGATTTAGATTTTAAGACAGCCGGAATATAATAAATACTCTCATCTTCATTCGGAAATATTTGCTTTATTTCCTTTACAATGTCTTTATAATCTTGATCTTTAATAATACTGGAATTTAGAAAAATTACACTAATAAATAAATTATATGTTAAATGCAAAATTATTAAATATACAATTTATAATAAAATTAAGATGTGATGAATAAAGTAACATTATATATTAATAATATTATACATTGTTAACCATTAAATACCGAACTTCTTTTATTGTAAGAAGTAAGTTGATTTATAATACTGTCACAAAAATAACGCAAAAATGCAATATTTATACAAGATTTTTTTTAAATCCAAAATTTTCTACATATTTGTCATTCTAACAGATTCTAATGCTTAAAATTATTCTTATATATCCAAGTAATATAAATTAAAATTAATATATTCTAATATAATTTATTACAATATTGTACATAATAAGTTATTTTTAACCTCAATAATAGTCATTTGCCATCATACAGCTATAAACAGTTAAAACATGTGAAATTCAAAGTTAATTAAATAAAGTACCTTACCTTTTACAATCAACGATTAAATCACTAATAATTATTTCGCAGAGTAACCGACTAGATTTGTCACTTAAGGCTGAATTTTGTTTATATTCAGTCAATAAACAGCGACCAGCAAAGCTTTTTTCTAATAATTTATTCAAAAAATGTTGCTCTCCAGCTTCAATTTTCTTCCGATACTCGCTTTGCAATCCTGACCACACGTTACCAATACTTGTTGAGCTTTCAGTTTCATAATCAATGTTTTCATTGTCCGATTGTTCGTTCTACAAGATTAATAATACAAAAAATATAAATTTCAATAATTTAGCAAAATATATTATAATATTAGATACGTACATAAAGTTACAATATAGAGGTTATGTAGTTTATACAAAATAAATATCATATTTAAAATAATATATTATATGAAATAATAAAACAATTATAGAATAATATACAAATAAACAAACATTTATTTTAATAATAATGAACTAATTTTGAATGGATTAAGAAATTGATATTAATTAAACAAATCAATAAACAATTTAGGAATAAATAGATTTGTGTATTTACCTTTTCGTTGTTCATTTTATGTTAAATTATATTTATTTCATGAATAAAGTGAAATTAAATATGTACTTACCTCGTCAAACTTACGCTTTTTCGCGTTGTTTTCCGTTGAATTAGAAATATCCATCATTACGTCATGAGTGGTGTGTTTAACATTCAAAACATACATACATAAACAACATAGAAATGCGCGACCTTTTATTTCGCACCAATTTTAAAAATACACTGTTACATTATTTTTAATATTCTGATTACGGCAATTATTGCAATATGTCCGTAATATAATTAATATGACGTTCTATTTAATGAAAACATTCTACATATAAAACAAATTATAAAGTTGTTAGAAAATTCAATGTCCGTTTTAAATGTTTTACAAATATTATTTATTGTAAGAATATTGTATTATTATGAAAATATTAATTCTAATAAGTTAAGAACATTATTTACATTAAATTAATATTTCTGGTTTATTATAATAATATTTTATAAATATTAAAATAATATTATTTTTAATTTTATCTCTATATAGTATAGAAATTAGAAATATTACAAAAATAATAAATAATAATTCTGCGTCATAGGGTGGTCGTTAATTTAAACATCCATTTATTTACATCGATCTTTTCAAATGCTTGAAAATACTTCTCATATTTATTTCAAATAATTTTTTCGGTGGAGTTGTATCAACTCCATGATACTTCAATTTAATATTTCCTTTTAATTGTTTTAAATCAATTCTGCCAACCGTCGGATGAAGTAAAACTAAGGATGCATTTTCATTTATTATAAATGAAAATAGTTTAATTTAACCTAATATACTTCAAACCTATGGCGGAGTTGATAATAGTATACGCTTTTTTTCAGTGTAGCTACAAATTGCTTTACATAGCCTTCAATTAATTTTTTTTAATTATTTGCAAAATTAAGTATATACGATCAATATAAATTGAAAAACACTTTTTAAATTTAAATGATAGATTTCCTATTAATTAATATGAACTTAGATCTTGAAGGGAAAAATTGTTCATTTAATTTAGCATGCTATTTTTAAAATAAAGTTCTGAGAATTAAATTGAAACGTAAAAAATATTTATAATTATATTCAAGAAATTGTTATAAACTAATATTACGCAATTACTTTAATACTTGTTTATATCTTGAGGTCTTATATTAATAAATTAAATTTATATTAATAATCATAATCAAAACATTAAACGTTGTCGTATTTCAATTTTTATTCAATGAAATTTAAAGTACATACTTCTGCACTTGTTAAGAATCTCAATTTTAATGATTTTTAAAAAAGTTAAAAATAAAAAGGAAACCTTGAAAACCTAATTTTCAAGGTCCCCATAATATAAGGTTAAAGTAATTTTTCATTTGTACCCTTTAACTTATAATTTATAATATAATAATTTAAAATATGAACCCTACAAATTTTGAGCATACGTTACTATTTCATGTTATACATGTACTTTTAACATAAACATAAATTTCTTTCAGTATTTGTAATTATATGCTGTTTTAATATGCTATTTTTTCTCACAGAAAAAATTCAAAAGAAAAAGATTTGCTTGCTCTTACACTGAAAAAAAATCCAATGTATTCGAAGTTAAGAAATATTTAATTCTTTAAAATTTTCGAGTCATAATTCTGTAATTTAAAGGAGTCATAGGTGAAATGTGTTAGTCTAACGAAAGCATAAAGCTAAAGTTTTTAAAGCTAAATTTTTTACTTCGATTCGGTGATTTTAGACCGTAAGTCTCAAAGAAAGACGAGCCAATTGCAATATATCATAAATTGTCTACTAACACATCACGTGCATGCGCTGTTAACACTTCGCTCAAAAAATCCCGAGACTAACTATTAAAAAACAATTTTTTTTACAAAATTCAACTTTATTCATCGACTTAGTCTCCTTAAAAAATGATACATTCATTCTAACAGTTTTCTAACATTTCGATGCCTTTCGATATAACTTCTTCGTTGAAACAAAATCCCTTTCACTGGAGCTTTCTTTTGAAATTTGCAAACAGGTAATAGTCGCTAGGGGCCAAATCTGGAAAGTACGGTGGATGGGGAAGCAGTTGGAAGCCCAATTCATGCAGTTTTGCCATCGTAACCATCGACTTGTGACACGGCACATTGTCTTGGCGCTTTGTCCATTGTTTTGAAAATATCAAAAGTAGAGTCACTAAAACTTTAATATCTCGGTAACGAACGGTCGAAATATCATGAAACTTGTATCTTTTATGTGTTCTTAGAACCCATCAGTGGGTTAGTATCGAGATTTTTTGACTGATGTGTTA
>JABFPY010000149.1:0-11214 GCA_022817165.1 Phoenoteleia sp. ZL-2020 | reverse complement strand
ATCCAGAAAATAGATATAATATTTCTAGAATATTTTATTAATATTATATTAAAGTTTCTAAGATGTTAAACTAAGTGGAAATCCAATATTCCTTCAATATCCCTAAAATATTGCTTTTTAAGATTTAATATTATTTTAATATTTTCATAGTATTACTTATAATATTATAGGTATATTCCTAAACTATTACTTCAAAAAAGTAGTATTATTTGCTGATAGGATAATAAGGGATTAATCTCCGGTTTTCAGATAGAACCTAATGTTGAAACAAATAAAGTAACATAGTAAAAAAACTTGTTATCCCTGTAAAAAAACAATCATAATACCTGTAGCGATTAAAAAATTCCAAGGTGGCTACCAGTTGTAATCACTGTAGGTTGTGTAATATAAATTGTATATTTAAAGGTTTATATATAAACAATATATTTAAAATAATTCTAATAGCAATTTTTATTAATTTTTGTTTATTTATCAATAAGATTTCTAATGTTCTCAAACAATATTTTAGAAGAAAACTGATATCTCCTTTTTGAACGTTCTTTTGAGGTTATATATGATATTCCTGTCAAAACCTGGGGTAAGGTTTTGTATAAACAAATCACTGAAAAAGTAAAAATTTTTCAAAATAACATAAAAAGTCGGAAAAATTCTGAAATTTTCTGACAGGTATAAACTTTATTTTTATTTTAACGTTAAATTGTTAAAATATTAAATTTATTATATGTGGAATTTTTGGATTTTTTACACGTTTCATTTGTCATTGATTTTCAGAACTTTTCAAACTTATCAATGAATTTTGAAACATTCTGACAAACTCTGAAAATTGGGACACTTAAGATTTTTTCAGACCATGTTTTCAGAATTTCCTTGAAGAGATTTTCAGATTTTTTTGCCGAGTTTTTCAGAAGAAATGTTATTTGATTTGATAAATTTATATTTATAATAATTTAAGATGAAATACAATTTTCGTTAAAGTAGGAATCGAAATTGCTTTGGTATCCTTTTTTTTAAGTGACATACTTTTTCGAAAATGATAATTTGCTCTTCTAACCCGACACAAATTTTCTTTTTACCCTTCCGAACCCATTTCTGATGCGTGTTCCAAGGTCAATGAAATCTTTAATTAAAATGTATAACTTAAGAACAAAAGTTTAATAAAGAAACGTTTCACTTCACAACCCTATCATTAAAATGTCAATTTCGATGTGTATAAAAAGAACTGTTTATAAATATATATTTTCTAATTTACATCAAGACCAAAATATTGTCTTGTATTCTGGCCTACAGACAGAACGAAAACTGTGTTGAAAAGCACATATATTCCTGTCACAACACAAGTAGGAGATGAATGCAAAGTTCCTTATGAGAATGGAAACTATACAGCCAAAGTATTGAGATTTGACGGTAAACATTAAAATAATTTTATTGTAATCAAAAACTCAAAAATTGTATATGCAGCAAGTCATTGTAATGCAATAATAATTCATGTATTTTCTAACTTTAACAAAAAATTTGACATCAGTTATCATGTCAATTTGACATTACATCCGCATCAGTATACATGCATGTATACTTTACGGGTTCTCATAATTGAAATAATCTGAGTTGATATAACAATATCAATAATTAAAATGTATATGCATATTATAGACAATAAAAATGCGTTAGAGAAGTTGTACGTCTATATTGAAGGAAATGTTAGCAAAAAAGGAAAAAAATTTAAATCGTTAGCAACTCCGAAGCAATTTAAAAAGAAGAAAGATAAAAACATTATTGAAACAGTAAAAGATGTTCAGGAGGATGAAGTGGCGCGACTAGAAAACGTGTCAGATCAGTTAAAAATAATACTTATGTTGTTCTTATATGAATAACTTGATTAAATACAGATTACGGTTACACGTTCATAATTTAATGATGTTTAGGATTGAATACAATTTTAAACCATAAAGTTGTCAGGGTGTGCGTCACCGTACCAAACGCCTAAGGCTCTAACGGAATAAACCTTATAGCGAGTCTCTATGAAGCCTAATAAAAACAATTTTTTGTTTTTTAATTCTTAAATCCTCCAACGTATATACATCAGAAGAAATATTTATACTAAGTGTAAACGGATCAATTAATTTTTAATTGTTATAAACAATTATATAGCGATTGTTAATAAACAAATTCTTAAAGATTAAATAATAATTTCTTTTCTTCAATTCCTCCAACGTGGGATTACTCAGTAGAAAGATTTACAGTAATTTTAAAGGGACTACTTAATTTTCAATTTTTATTAACAATTATATAGCCATTGTAAATAAACAAATTCTGAATGATTAAGTAATAAATTATTTTTTTCGATTCCTCCGACGTGGGCTTACTCAGTAGAAAGATTTACAGTAATTTTAAAGGGACTAATTATTTGTGAATTTTTATTAACTATTATACAGGGTAAAAATTCCTGAAATAGACCTATGGTTTGCAATGGTTCATGATGTTTCTTTAAAATTTTGTTTTTTGTCGGGCTAGAGGTAGTAAATGACGCGACAAATTTTTATTGCAAAATATTATTAATATTATTATTTCTGTATTATTACAAATTACAAAAATTATCAAAATTGTAATGCTACATTACAATATAAAAGTTTGTTTTAGAAATTACAAACTTTATAAAGAAATAATATTTCGTATTTATTTGCAATACATTTTTTTAGAAAAATTATTTAGTAATAAAATAAAAATCTAGTTCCATTAAAAAATGTAAAGAATAACAAAATAAGTATTTCAGTATAATAAAAACTAAATATAATAAAAAGTAAATATTGTAAGATAATGTTAAATGTAAAGTTATATAATGTTATATATATTGTATACCAAAAATTTAAAATAAGTATTATTTACATTAAAATTTTTGAACATTTTAATTGTATAACAATAAAAATGTAACATTAATATATGTAAATTATGAATCTTTCTTATTTTTCTGCTTTCAAATAAAATGAACCAATATCATTTTTTAGACGGAGTTATCAAATTGTTTTCTTAATAATCTAATTTCCGAGCAAACGAAAACCAATATCGGTTTTTGCCCATTAAACTCAGTGTTGCCAGAATCGTGTGATGAATTCATATAAACTTTAATCCTACCGATCTGGATCTGGCAACACTTGGTTTTATTGGGAAAAACCGATTGAATCAACACAGTTTTAATCGCGTTTCTTAAATTTTTATTGGTTTTCGTTTGCTGGGTTACATTTAATTTCGTAACACACTGTCCAGCACAAAAATGCCTGTGTCGGAAGCACCGCAAGTGTATTCCTAATTCTTCGATACCCTAATATCATTATTAAGATACCTTTTTAAGAGAAGTTTTATCTTCTTAAATGGTTAGTTAATTTTCAAAGGAATTAATATTTTAAACATAATTTAAGTTTTAGTTGTTCATATCAATTCTTATTTTAATTAATTTATTTAGTGAATAATATGTTGGCATTTTGTAACGAGTTATATGTGATATAAAAACAAATTTGAAGTGGACTAATGTTACTATTATGTTATTGCAGGATTCGTCAAGTGAAAATAATGATAATGCATTAATGCATTTGTCTTCCTCTAGTAACGAACAAATATTAAATGAAGAGAATACAGACTTGTCTGTATTATCTTCTTTAAGCCGCGAAGAAAATCAATTCTCTGTTTGCAATGATCTTGAAAATGAAGAGTTGCAAAATAATATTGTTAATAGACAATCTCCTTATAATGATGCAAGGATGAACTTTACTGCTCAAAGTGTCGTTGGTGATGAGGTATAGTAATATTTTCAATACGATTGAAACTTATGTTACTTCAACTGAATAAATATATAATATTATTTAAAAAGTGTATAAATAATAGTTGATGATTAAGACAAGAGGAAAGTTCTCCCGCTGAAGGCGAAACTGAGTCATAAACAAATCATCCGAATCAATTTTTGTCAATGTTATAGTGGTCGACGTAGCCAATTTTAGAACAATTCAAAAATTAAATTCTATTGTAATGTAGAGACGAATTCCATTATATAAATGCGGATTTATAAATCTGCTACTAATTTGTTAATCTGTTATTAATTATATCAATGTATAAACGAAGTTTTATTAATCAGCTCTAATATTTGACTATATTATCGAACTGAAAACAGTGAACCCATTTCCGGAAATTATTACGAAAATATTATGTGTATCAAGTGCGGAGTCGACGACTTCACACTCATGCTGAAATCATCAAGTTTTCTCACTCGTAAAAAGATTTCTTTAAATTTAGAACGTATATACTACTCCGTATAGCATTTTAAACGTAATTTTGTTATTAAGATAAAAGTATTGAAACCTTGATATTTAATACAAAATTAATTATTTGATAAAACAGAAACATATTCATTCCATTCCTGCACACAAGAAAACAAGTTTTTTTTTAAAGAAGTTCAGACATTTATTAGTATCTGTTGCATAAAAAATTGTTTTCTTGTAGCACAATTGATGTCTTTTACACAAAATTTTGCAAATCTTTACCAATTTAATACTATCGTTAACTCTTATGGTAACTCCTTAGATCTTATTTTCAGTACATAAAAATACATCAAAGTGGATCTATATCTGTATGTACTTCTCTATATGCGCATATTTATAAAGCTATATACACATATTTAAAAACTTACGCATACAATGCTAAAATATAATATTGTTAAAGCTTCAAACTTATATACGCGCTTATATACTGCACCAAAGAATATATTACTGCTTTTGAGAAATGGGGGGAGGGGCGCCGACTGAGCTGTAACAGAACTTCCTACCATATTAGAAGGTAGCTTAGAGGGTTACTAGTTTTACTGTACTGTCAGTTAAAGCCTACAATAAACGCTCCGGAATGAATTTTAAACTTCATCAAACTACAAATTAAATCATACAGTTTTTATTTAAAAAATTTTATCAATATTTATCAATCTATAATCAATTTTGAAAGAAATAATAACATTGCATTATTTACATTTTGCTTTACTTTCAAATTTTAAATATTACAGAAGATACAACATTTATTATAATTCCTGTGATTACATGTCAAACTACATCTCAATAATGTTATTACATTTATTAATTTTTACTTTTTGTTTGGAAATTCCATTAAACAATTTTAAAGTTTACTGTACTGTATTATTTTCTATAATGCTTCGTATATTAACAATTATTTACTTACACTTAAATATTCTTTGACTTGTCCATATGTCCTCATTTTATTTGAAAGTACAATAAATTTTAATCAATAAAATTTTTTCGTGATAAAGATTTTATCTTGTATTTCTCCGCAAAAATAACAAATAAAAACTACTTATAACGTGTTGCAGTTGTCTGACTTGTCACTATTTGAAACGGTTCAATGTTGGCAGGCGGTACATCATATCGGTGTGAGCATAGGCAATTGTTGTTGAAGCCACGGAGCAATTATCTTATTGTTTTGTATCGAAATATTAAAACCAAAAAATAATTTTAATAAATATTGAATTTGAATTTCAATATGCAGTAAAATAATATATTTCTTACAATAAAAGTAATACATATAAAAATGAAAAGGTAATCGGCACTGAACGGATCCAGAATTATAATCATTAAATATTATGTTTTAGAACAAAAATAAATTTTAACATTTGTTGTAATAATAGAAATAATTATAACAAAAATATTATTTTCTAATGTTGTATAATTAATCAACCTAATTGATAAAAGTTCATAAAGTTATTTGAACATTTTTATTTATTTTTATTATATTATGAAAAAAGTAATGCAAATTTTTAAATGATTAATATTACATTTTTTGAAATTGAAATTAAAATTCAAGAATAAAAACGGAAAATAAAAATATGTTATTTAATTTTCAAATGCATGTCAATATTGACTGATATTTCATTTCTAGAATTCGCATTTAAATTATTAAGAGTAGCAAATGAAAAACATTAACAAATGAAATTTGAAATAAGTTAAATATAATTATAAAGTATTCAATCAAATCAGTTACTGTTTTGCATACTTATATCAATTAAATTAATGTGCAATAAATACAACAGAATATAATTTTGGATTTGTAATTATTTACGCATATAAATATTATACATTTACTATAATGCCATAAAATTGTACAGACTTTTTTATAATTTGAAATTTGCAATATAAATTTAAATGTATGTAGGATGAGACATTGTTAATGTAATTCTTTTATTATATAAAATATTGTTGTAATTAATTTCATTAAATGTCTATGAAATAACAATAATAAATTTTTTGCATTACTTCATTGCTTTTATTAAATATTTACATTAATTTTGTATTAACTATTCAACGTTTGTTAAATTTATCAAATCTTATTTATTATTATTACTATATATTTATTTGTTATTATCATTAATATTACGTTATGCAACTAGTGTGGCAAAGGTTTCTCAGCGAGTGTGAGGTTATCAAAGCGTCAATATTTTCACAACAAGTACAAGCAAAGTACTAGTTTTCAAATCTGATCAGATTTGAAAAGTAGTATTTTCGCGCATGTGATGTAAAAAAGTATAATAACTGCATTTCATCTTTGCTTATGTTAGCGAAACTATGTTTAACTATTTTATGAAAGGATCAGTGTTATACTTAATTTGCAAGATATGATTATAATGAAATAGTTTAATCAAAATCTTTTTAAGGTTAGTCTTGTATATTTTGAAATAGAGTTACTGTTGTCTTTACGCAGGTACACCCAGCGTCGGTGAATCGTCCCTATTGATCATATTGCCGTCACTATTTAACTTAGGGCGTTTTCATATGCGACAAGGAAAGAAACAGGCACGAATCATCGACGCTGGGTTTACAACTGTAGTCCCGGTTTTCGGTGCAGTATTACTCCCGAATCAGGTTTCACTTAATATATATACACTGAGGGGAAAAAAGGCCACCCTACGCCAATCAAAAAATTGGCCATTTTCAAACTGTAATATCTTTGCGAACTTACATCCGATTTTCAAAAACTTAATTTTGTTTTAAAGCTTGAACCTTCCTCTTTAAGATTCCGTGTCAAACTTTTGAATACCTGTTTTAACTCTCCGTTGGCGCATTGAAAACCCAAGTCATGTTTTTAGACAAAAATTGTTGATGTTTGGAAGTGTGTACGGGCGTAATCGTGCAAGTAATCGTAATTTCCATTACGGCATTGTAAAGTGGAAGTCTTTCCCAACAAAATGACGTATAGAAGATCAAAATCCGATAATTTTTAAGAAAGTTATAGCAAATTTATAAAAGGTCTGCATATCGTACACCCAGCGTCTGTGAATCGTGCCCCCCTAGATAGCTAGTAAATAAATATTAAGTTGGTAGCGTTGTTAGTAGGATTTGCAAAGACGAGAATCTCAAATCGGAGCAAAACTAATTATGACCTATTGAGGTTATTATTTTTAAAGGAACAAACACAAATTATGCTTTCTTAAATAAAAATAATAAGAAAATTTTGAATAAATTAAATAGGTATTTATTTAATTCAGTATTATAAAATAATATAAATTTTTAATAAATATTATTTGTATTTTTTATTTATTTATTTATTACAGACTGTATAAACACAAATAATGGAATACAATTTTACATTATTCCGCTGAGGACTCAATCCTGTGCGCGGGTTTGCCTATCATTAACACATTTTTAGAGACAATCTTTTTTATAAATAGCTCGTTTTTTATAAAAGAAATTATATTAAAAATAAACATAAATAAAAGAAAGAAAACACAAATGAAATATAAATGAAATAATACAATGAAGTAATACAAAACGAAGAATAATAGAAAATATGTAATAACAACACAAATATAAAACACGGTAGTAATAAATGGTTTTCTACCATTTATTATTATCATTACGAGTACGGTTGGAAGATTGTAGAGACGGTCTCATCGCTAAGATCAATCAGAAACTTCCTCAACATTTTATTTTTATTATTGCGCAATTTTGTATAACTAGTGTTTTTAAGTTCAATCGTTAGTAAGTTAAAGACCCTATGGCTCACATAATCATGGTTACGTCGTTTTATTTCTTTTTCAATTTTTGGCGGTTCCAACAACATCATTCTTTTATTACTATTGTGTAGAGTTTCATATTTGTTTCTGAGGTTGATAAAGTTGTTCAAAAGAGATTTTTCCAAGAAATACCTTCTAATGGAAATCATCTCGTGAGTCTTAAATAATAATTCAGTGGAATAAAGAACCCTTTCTTTGAATATAATTTTAAGGATTTTCTTTTGAACATCTTGTATCATTTTTATCGTTGTATCATACGCACCACCCCACGTGATAATTCCGTAGGTCGCAATCGCCCAAAATAATGCATAATAGATAATCAATAATTGGTTTTCGGTAAAAATATTTCGTAATTTATAAAATATAAAAATAAGATATCGAACTTTATTTGTGATGTATGAGACATGTTTTTTCCATTTTAAATTAAAATCAATATAAATTCCTAGATACTTTGCTGAATCCACCCTTGTAACAGATGGGCAGTCACATGATTCACTTCCAAGATTACAAGAATTCATATGTAATTTTAATTCAAAATTTAATGGGACGCTATCCACATAGCTACCATAAGTTATGAAAACTGTTTTTTGTATATTTAAACTCAAAAAATTCAAGTTTAACCATTTTGCAATCAGACTTAGTTTATTTTGTGCTAAATTCTTAACTTCCGACCAAGATTTAGCTTTAACAATTAGACTAGTATCATCAGCATAAGACACAATTTCACCTTGTTGTAGTATTTTAAATAGATCGTTGATATATATAATAAAAAATATAGGACCAAGAATAGTTCCTTGGGGAACTCCACAAGTTACAATTTGCTCATCACTAATTGAATTATTGATTTTAACTACTTGTTTTCTTCCTGTAAGATAACTTTTGATCAATTGTAAAGCAATTCCTCTAAATCCATAATTTAATAGTTTTTTCAGAAGCAATTTGTGATTTACAGTATCAAAAGCTTTTGCCAAATCCAAAAATACCGATACACATGGGATATTTTTATCAATAGCATGACTAATCTGGTCTGTGACATATTTCAATGCATCTTCAGTACTTTTGTTTTCTTGGAATCCATATTGAAATTTATTTATTATATTATGCGTATTTATAAAGTTAACTATTCTCAGTTTTAATACCTTCTCATAAATTTTCGCAAAGTTAGTTATCAATGATATGGGTCTATAATTAGTAGCGTTTTCCTTATTTCCTGATTTATAAATGGGTATTATTTGAGCTTTTTTGAAATAGTCTGGAAAATTTCCATCCGTAATACTTTTATTTATAATATACACAAAGGGTTTGACTATATAAGGAGAAATTTTTTTTATAATTTTTATTGATATTTTATCTATACCGGCTGATTTACTTTTATCCATATTTTTTATTATTGTCAGAATTTCTTCCTCATTAGTCGGTGTAAAGAAAATGGAGTCTCGAATCGTATCGTTATTCCCAACTTCATCTTTCTGTTCACTAAATTTATCTGCCATTTTCGGACCAATTTCAGCAAAAAATTTGTTGAGATAGTTTGCGATATCAAGATCCGTCTCGAGAACTTCATTTTCAACTTCATTTCGAATTTTGTTTATTGGTTTTTTAATAGTTTTGTTTCTTTCTATTTTATCATTTATAAGTTTCCATAGATCTTTAATTCTATTTGATAGTGTACTCACAATTTCATTGTAATGCAATTCTTTAGCTTTTCTAATCAAAATTGACAACATATTTTTATATTTAGTATACTTATTTTTAAGGGCAATATTATCAGGATTTAGTTTCAGTTTTTTATACAATAGATTTTTATATTTGCAAGATATAGTTAAACTTTTTGTTATCCATTCCTTTCTAGGTTTGTTTTTAGAGTGAATTTGTTTTTTAGTTTGAGAACAGTCAATAGTTTGCTCAATGATTTTTACAAAATTATTTACTGCAAGATTTAAATCTGTTTCATTGTATATACATTTCCAATTAATATCAGCAATTTTTTTAATGAGTTTATTATATTTAATATTAGTTTTGCATATTCCATTTGTATCTTTAAGAAGTATTTTAGAGTCTATAATGATCATTGTAGCATGGTGATCGGTCAAATCAAGGTCACAAACCATTGGTGTTATCTTACTGTTTGCGGAGGTTTTAGCAAAAATATGATCTATACATGTTGCCGATTTTGTTGTAATTCTCGTAGGGATGTTTATCAATGACTTATATCCATGTTCCAAATAGTTATTAAGATAATCGTTAGTCACTTCATTATCTCTCAATATATCCAAGTTCATGTCTCCCATAATTAAATGATCACTAAGATGTGAGACACTCCGTAAATACATATATAGATCATTTAAGAAATTACTCATTTTCACACTATGCGATCTATAAAATGATGTAATATGGATTTTTCCATGATTAGAATCTATTTCAGTATAAATGGCTTTAATCTTTCCAATGTCTATGGTATGATTTATATGTTTAATATCTTTTCTCATATATATGCAAGAACCATCATTTTTATTTAAATTTCCATTTACATGGAAAAACTCATAACCATCCATCTCAAAAAAATTTGCATAAATAATCTCAAAAGTTTCTGTACATATAATAATATCAGGTTTCTCAGACATAGAATTTATACATAATTTAAGGTTGTCGATATTTTTATTTAAACTTCTAATATTAATATGCATTACTTTTAAGCCGGAGATAGTACGCAAATAATTATTTAGATCGAGTAAGGTTTCATAGTTAGTAGTATGTGTATCTGGTAAGTTATTTTCTAAATAGTCCATAAATCAAGTAAAGAAGAAATAAATAAAGGTGAAGTTGTGTCTATACTAATTACTTTATCGTAATGTGTTTGAAATAGAAACATTTTTATAATATCTGTATGTCTCACATGTATCTTCATCAAACGCAAAATGACTAGTGTCTAAGTTAAGTTTATATTTCTCATTCGCCTTTGTACAATTACTACACTTCTTACCGTTCTCTTTGTTACAATCCTTCGATTCGTGGCTTCCGGCGCAGTACGGACAAGAGAGGTTGTTTTGGCATTTCTTTGCACTGTGGCCATATCCGTTACATTTAAAACAGCGGTTTACATTAAAATCTTCATAAACTCTGCATTTTTGCCAACCCAAATAAAGATATTTACATCG